>OY992878.1:143098915-143108915 GCA_963921405.1 Cepaea hortensis
AGGAGAAGGAGGAGGAGGGAGGAGGAGGGGATAGGAGGAGGGAGGAGGCAGAGGGAGAAGAAGGAAGGAGGAGGAGGAAGGGAGGGAGAGGAAGGAGGGAGAATGAGGAGGGGAGGAAGGAAGGGGAGGTGGAAGAGGAGGAGGAGGGAGGAGGAAAGAGGTAGGGGGAGGAGGAGGTAGAGGGAGGAGGAGGAGGAAGGAAAGGGAGGAGGAAGAGGAGGAGAAGGGAGGGAGGAGGGTGGAGGGAGGAGGAGGAGGTAGAGGGAGGAGGAGGGAGGAGGTAGGAGGAGGAGGAAGAGGGAAGAGGGAGAAGAAGGGAGAAGGAGGAGTGAGGATGATGAGGGAGGAGGAGGCAGGAGGAGGAGGGAGGCAGGAGGAGGAGGAGGGATAAGGAGGGAGAGGGAGGAGAAGGGAAGATGAGGGAGGAGGGGGGAGGCGGAGGGAGTAGGAGGGAGGAGGATGGAGGAGGAGGGGAGAGGAAGAGGGAGAAGAAAGAGGGAGAAGGAGGAGGGAGTCGGGAGAGGGATGAGAGGGAGGAAGAAGAGGAGGAGGGTGGAGGGAGGAGGTAGAGGGAGGAGGAGGGAGGAGAAGAGAGGAGGAGAGAGTTCGCCATTCCGAATTCATACTCGTCTAGTTCTCCCCTTCTACACGACTGTAGATAACTTCCTTACACATAAAAAGATGAATTGTTATTGATATTGCCGTGGCATGGAGGAATATCAGCAGCAGAGTTGATCCAAAAAACCAAAGACTGAGATCTACGGAGAGCCATGAACGCCTACGCCAGCCGGCACGGCACTTGATGATGATGATTGCCGTGTGACGATTCTGTGTAGTCACGTCATTTTCTTCCCTTTCCCTAGCGTTTTGGTTCGGGATTCTTTCATCATCATCATCATCATCATCATCATCATCTTCCACTTCTGCCGTCAAGCGTCGTGGGGAGGAATAATTTGCGTTCCAGCGCCCGGTGGACGGCACTGGATAGTGTCATTCCGTGAGGTTGTACAATGTCTCTGATGTCGTCAATCCATTTTCTTCTTGGACGTCCTCGTGGTCTCGTCGCAGATGATCTTTGATATAAGGCCAGTGATGGTAGTTGTTGATGTTGCATTCTAATGACATGGCCAAACCACTTGATCTTCTGTCTGTCAATAAATGTGGCACAAGGTGTTGATCCCACAGTCTGTCTGATAGTAGTATTTCTTACTCGGTCTCGGATTGTTAAGTTGGCAGCTCTCCTCAGGCATCTCATTTCGCAGGTGTTGATTTTGCGAAGGTGTAATTTGGATAATAATAATTGTAATATCTTTCATCATCATCATCATATATTTACGTACGTATTTTGGGAGGGGGAGGAGGGAGGAGGAGGAAGAAGAAAAAAAACTATGACAGTTGACAGCTCTGGAATGAAAGGAAGGCGTGTAGAAAATTTCATCTCAATCGGATGGGCCGTTCGCGAACAAATAAAGGACATACATATTTACATACATACATATATACATATATACATACACTTTGTTTTATAGATATATATATATATATATATATATATATATATATATATATAATATATATATATACATATATATAGGGAGGGAGAGAAAGAAGAGAGAGAGGAGAGAAGAGAGAGAGACAGAGAGAGAGACAGAGAGAGAGACAGAGAAAGTAACTGTTGAAAGATTAAAACAATCCAAAAGCAAGTGTAATAACATTTATTCTATTGATCTTGCAGTACAAACAAAGGCAGTTTGTATAGCAGGATCAATACCGTGCCAGTTAGCCAACTTCCTAGTAGACATTCATAGCTAACAAACCGTGAAAGTTAAAACCGATAGTGGCACTAGACAACAGGAAACCATAGAAATGTCAACACAGCTTACTGGGTGTGTCCGAATAAAACACAAAATATAACTTGGAGGCTCGTTGACAGCAAACACACACGCACACACATACACCTAAATATTTCAACAGAAGTTCTTATCAGGGGATAGGACAAGCAAAACAACAAAACAGGCACACAAAGAAACGAGAATTTTCAACTCGGGTTCTGAAAAGTAGTAAGATTAACACAACTAGGAACCTATGTGAATTTGAACGCCTGTGTGTTCACATCGACAAAACGGTCTTGATAGTTAGTTCTAGAAATAAGTAACAGAGGAAATATTTTAACGTTATCATAATTAGTGTTGAATGTCGCAGTAACTAAAGAAGAACATCGTAGTGGTTAGGAAAGCAATTGGACGGTGCTTGAAAAAGGGGAATCTGGCATATGAGGCTACCACCTCCACCATGAGAATGAAGGTGGAAGCAATAACAGCGGCATTCCGTTGGTTAGAGGTGACCACTGCAACACACACAGCATTTATTACTGACTCAAGGAGTATGCTTAGTAAGGTGGAGAAAGGAACATTTCGTGAGAAATGGCTATCTCAGGTTGTGAGAACTGTGTGGATTTTTTACCCTGGCCATGTGGGGGTGCGGGGGTGCGGGGAATGGACAGGCTGTTAGGCTAGCAGGGAATACATCTCTTGGTGGTAGATTGACTATGGACAAGGGAGAGGTGGTCGAGCGCCCTTGGGACCTGGTGGAGAAAGTGGGGGAACAGATTGAGAACCCATACGTGAAAAGAATTATATTGCGAGCGATCGGCAGGGTTTTGGGAGAATATCAAAACTGAGAGTGAAGACAAGAACTTTCAATCAGATAGTGGTGGCAACGATTAGTAGTACGACTCTTCACTGGCTGTTTAACGAGGGGACGGACCGCATATGAGACTGTCCTGATTGCAATGCTGTCGATTCTTAGCTAACATCAACTCAACTCAATCGGAGCTATTGAATTTAAAGATTAGATAAAAATGCATAGATTACCGTGAAGCAAGATGAAGAAAATACTGACATTCTAGCAGACAAAGAAGACTGATAAATAAACAGACCTCAACTTCAATGTGCAAGAGGAACCAGATGAGATGAGATGATCATGTCTCGGAAGTGGACATTCTTTGGTCATATGAAACGTCACGGAGATTTAGAAATAACAGCAATGGAGGACAAGAGTCGACCAGCACGTAAATGGAGACAAAATATTAAGGAAATATTGGGTATAAGAATGCATGAGGGATCAGGACTAAGTTTATCATATTTCAACCAAGGCTTTAGGTAATTTATTGTTGACTGACGCTTGGGAAGAAATAAAAATGTCCCAGACGATTGGCAGCAGGCAGTAATAGCAACAATATGGAATAAAAAATAAGAGTCAGGTCTTAGTCAGATATGACTGAGCTACCGTATAACAGTAGACGGTACTACCTGGTTTCTGTTAGCGCCGAACGTTGGGCGGCGCTTACCAAACCCGACACCCCACATTGTGCCAACGGCTTCGGGCGGAAGAGCGCAATTGGGAGGGTACAAGCCTTACCCTGGTGCGAGGAAATGCAAGCTAAAGACAAAATTGTCATGGCAGGGCAGACCAGGCCCTAAGCCTTGGTTGGCGACTGGTCTAGGATCGAAGCTCCGACAGGCGGACAGTTAGAGCATTGCTTTGCTGATCCGGCAGCTTCTGCAGCTTGTCTTGTTCCAGATGTAGGGGTGTTACCTTTCCTCTGGAGTGAACTAGGCAGGCCGAGAGAGGGATCATGCTGCATGGGCAACACATGATCTCTATATTTTAGCCCAGGCTTTGTGCTATGGAGAGGCAATAACTCCATCCCTGGTCTTAACTGGTCTCGGAATCAAAGCGAGAGGCAACTGTTACGGGTTATAAGTCCTTGTCAGTTGGCGTAGACATGGGGCGCCACGCGTTGCCTCTGACGGTGGGAGACACCTATAGGTGTCACTGATCAGCTACCGCCCGCCTCAAGCTGGGCAGCCCCCAGCCAATTGGGTGCTGATCCGCCACAGCCTGCCTGCTTCAATGGGTGCTTGGGGCTAGGACAAAATCTGAATCGCAGGCTGTAAAACCAATGCACCAGGTACAAACAAAAATATAAATAGAAACCTCAAGCTACGGCTTGCAACCTGGAACGTGAGAACCATGTGTCCAGGATTTTCCACTGACTTGACCAATATTGACGATGTGAGAAAAACGGCTGTGATTGATGCCGAACTCAATCGTCTTAACATTGATATTGCTGGCCTGCAGGAGACTCGCCTCGCTGAGGAAGGGTCACTCAGGGAAAACAACTACACCTTTTTCTGGAAGGGTAAAGGGCAGGCAGAAAAAAGGCAACACGGTGTGGGCTTTGCAGTGAAGAATTCGCTACTGGGAATGATTGAAATTCCAGCAGGAGGAAATGAAAGACTATTATCCCTGCGCTTGGCAACCTCTTGTGGGTTTGCCACCATTATTACTGCATATGCACCGACACTCGATTCCTCTGATGATGTGAAGGATTTGTTCTATGAGGAGTTAGACTCTGTGATTAAGGCAGTTCCAAAATCCGACTACATTTATATGCTCGGTGATTTCAATGCTCGTGTGGGCAAGGACTCGAGTTCATGGCCAGTGTGCCTTGGAAAATACAACATCGGTCGCATGAATGAAAATGGGCAAAGGCTGCTGGAGCATTGCACCAGTAATGACCTATGTATTACAAACTCTTTTTTTAAAACAAAAGAGATGCATAAGGTCACATGGAAACATCCAAGATCCGGCCATTGGCACCAGCTGGACTTCATCATCACACGGAGACAACATCTGAACCATATATCATTGACTCGTAGTTACCACAGTGCTGACTGTGATACGGATCATTCTTTGGTTGTTGCAAGGGTTAGACTGAGACCAAAGAGAATCTACACAGCTAAACACAAATCTAGCTCCAGGATTAATATTATTAACACTCATGATCCTGAAAAGTGCTTTCAGTTTCAACAGCAACTTGAAGACGCTTTCACTGATACACCAGAAAATTGTACAGTAAATGAAAAGTGGGGTCAAATTAAGGAAACTCTTTGTAAAACTGCCGAAAGGGTTTACGGCACTGTGGATCATAAGAGGCAGGACTGGTTTGCGGCCAACAGCGAGACTCTGCAGCCCTTGATTGATAAGAAGAAGAAAGCTCTCTTAAGAAACAAGGAAAGACCAACGCGTAACACTCTGAGTGAGCTAAGGCAAGCTAGGAAGGATGTGCAAAAGGCTGCCAGGCAGTGTGCAAATGATTATTGGATCAAGTTATGTGAGTCCATTCAAATCGCAAGTGATAAGGGAGACAAAAGAAGCATGTATGAAGGAATAAAGAAAGCCTGTGGTCCAGTGATCAAAAGAAGTGCACCATTGAAAACCTTGACTGGAGAAGTCATCACTGATAAGAAACAGCAGATGGACAGATGGGTAGAGCACTATTTGGAGCTTTACTCAAGTGAGACCAAACTAGCGGATAATGCCCTCAACGCCATAGAGGCTCTACCAACTCTTGACCACCTGGACACACTTCCCACCATAACAGAAGTTAAGTGTGCTATAAATGAACTTGCATCTGGCAAGGCTCCAGGTAAGGATGGGATTCCAATAGAGGTTATCAGGAGTGGGCAAGACACACTCACTATACAGATCCACCAGCTAATAGAGCTATGCTGGCGTGAAGGACAAGTCCCACAGGATTTCAAAGATTCAAGCATCATAACACTGTACAAGAACAAGGGCGATCGGAGCGACTGCAACAACTATAGGGGTATCTCACTTCTGTGTATTGTTGGAAAAGTATTTGCCAGAATTGTTCTGCGCAGACTTCAAGTCCTAGGAGATCAAGTCTACCCCGCATCACAGTGTGGCTTTCGACAGAACCGGTCTACCACTGATATGATATTCTCATTGCGACAAATGCAAGAAAAATGCCGTGAACAGAATCAACCACTGTTTATTGCCTTCATCGACCTCACAAAGGCATTTGATTTGGTCAGTCGTGAGGGTCTGTTCAAGGCACTAAAGAAGATTGGCTGCCCACCAACTCTTCTGTCCATTGTGGAATCGTTCCACACAGGCATGAAGGGTATAATCAAGTTTGATGGTGCAACTTCTGAAGAATTTGAAATCAAGAGTGGAGTTAAGCAAGGTTGTGTACTAGCTCCCACCCTCTTTGGAATATACTTTTCACTTCTACTGAAATATGCATTTCGTGATCAGGATGGTGGTATATACATTCACTCACGCTCAGATGGCGGCCTCTACAATGCTCAGAGATTGAAGGCTAAGACCAAAATTAGGAGGGTACTGATCAGAGAGTTGCTTTTTGCAGATGATGCTGCAGTTACGACCCACTCTGAGGAAGAATTGCAATGTCTACTATCTGCATTCTCCAATGCTTGTTCTGAATTTGGTTTAACAATTAGCAAAAAGAAGACACAGATTATGTCACAAGGTGCACATGGGGTACCATCAATCTTTATTGACGACGCCGAACTAGAGATAGTAGACCATTTTACATATCTAGGATCAGTGGTAAATAGCAAATTATCCCTAGATCAGGAAATCAACATCCGGATTGGTAAGGCAGCAACAACAATGAACAGGTTAAGAAAAAGAGTCTGGGAGAATAGGAAGCTTACTGCCAAAACAAAAGTCCTTGTCTATCAAGCCTGTGTCCTTAGTACTCTTCTCTATGGCAGTGAAACCTGGACAACTTACTCACACCAAGAGAACAATTTAAACAGCTTTCATATGCGGTGTCTGCGAAGAATTCTTGGTATTAAGTGGCAAGACAAAATCACAAATACTGAAGTATTGGAAAGATCAGGTTGTGTGACAGTTTATTCCATGCTCAGTCTTCGTAGACTTAGATGGATAGGACATCTTAGGAGGATGGATGATGGTAGAATACCAAAGGATATCTTTTTTGGTGAATTACAGATGGGTAAGAGATCTCAGGGTCGGCCTCTACTACGATACAAAGATGTGTGTAAGCGGGACATGATTGATACAGGCATTGATAATGCACATTGGGAGCAAGTCGCCGCTGAACGTGTTGCATGGAGGGCAAATATCAGAAATGGAATAAAGTCAAAGGAGAAAATTATTGCAGAAAAGTCACACACCAAGCGTTTGAGACGTAAGATGGTGCATGATGGTGGAAATGACCACGTGTTCACATGCACCCACTGTGAACGGACATTTACAGCGCAAATTGGCCTTATCAGTCACACTCGCTACCGCCATAGTTAAAAGTTATTATGCCTTTTTAAAGCACAAACTATCGTCTGTCAAGACGGCAAGGTGCCAATGATGGAATAAAAATGGCAATACATTAGAGTGCGAATCGTACAGAGGTATAACTCTCCTGAGCCATACAGAGAAAATGTACGAAAAACTATTAGAACAATGAGCGAGACCCTTAGCTGAACAACAGTTAAGCAAAATACAATTTGGTTTCAGGAAAGGTAAAGGTTGCCATGATACACTCATCACACGAAGACAAATATGTGAATAATGTATCGTTTACAGTAATCAGCAGAATAGTGTTGTTATAGTTCAGGAACAGGCTATCTACAGAGTAGAAAGATATAAATTATGGACCATCCTTGAACATTACGGGATAGAAGGACTATTATTAGAAAACAGCATTGCCATGTACCACTCGAGCCAAAGTGTAATAAGAAAATAAAAATGTATATCTAACATGTCCATAGCGAATACGGGAGTGAGACGGATGTGTGCTCTCGTCCCTGCTATTTAATATCTACACAGACAAAATATAACACGCAAGCCATAACAGAACCGATTTAGAAAATGTCGAACTCTTTACTTTAGACGAAGCAACAGATCCATTCGCAAAGGAATGAGCTTTTATTTGCAGACGATTAGTGCCTGTTTTACAGCGACGAGGGCAGACTGCAAAATCATATTAATACGCTGAGTTTAACATGCAGGAGAGACAAAATGCATATAAATACAGCCAAAACTGAAGTAATGCAAGTTAGCAGATATCAGGTCCTCTAAATATACTGATTAATAGCAAACGTCTTTAAAAAGTTAAAAACGTCAAATACGTATCTTGGAAGTAAGAGCACAGAAGGTGACAGAATATACAGAGAAATCGAAATTAGATGTCAAAAAGCAAGCAGTGCGTATATATATCAACTATTAACATACTGAAACATTCAAATAAATTTATGTCCGCAAATAATAATGACAAATAATAAATAGCATATCCACACCAACACTATGCTACCAATGTCAAATTTGGATATTATCCAGATCACACTTAACGCAAAATCAACATTTGCGAGATGATATGCTAGATGAGAGCTGCCTATTTAATAACTACCCGAGACCAAGTAAGAAATTATGTTATCAGACAGACAGGGGAATCAACATTTTTGTGTCACATATATTGTAAGGCAGAAAAGATTAAATGGTTTTTAACCATCTCGTTAGAATGCAACATCATCATCTACCAGCACTCGTGCTAAATCAAGGAAGATCTGATATGAGAGGACGGGACACTCAAGTAGAAAATTGATTGATGACATCAAAGATATTGTACAATCACACATCAAAGATATTGTACAATCACACGGAACGACACCATCCAATGCTACCCATTGTGTGTTGAAGGCAAAGCGTCAACAATTCCTCACCACGACGATTGACGGCAAAAGTGGAAGATGATAATGATGTTGACGACGACGACGACGACGACGATGATGATGATGATGATGATGATGATGATGATGATGATGATGATGATGATGATGATGATGATGATGATGATGATGATTGTTAACTAACTCTACCCCATTAACCAGATGGACATTAGCGTTAATACGAAAGCATGCATTACAAAATATATGTAAATTACAACTATCATGTGTAGAACTAAGTGAATGTAAATAACACATAACCAATAACACATAACCAATAACAAATAACCAATAACACATAACCAATAACACATAACCAATCTCAGCCAACTTACTGTATCAAGGGGCGGATCATCATTCTGTTCATAAATTACTACCGGTTGTTTAGATCCTCCGCACCCCATATTTGACCACCTAATGATCCAAAAACAACAAAACAATATAGATGAGAATGTTTGTTTAGACAGTTCACAGATGATTAAATTCGTGTTCTTGTTCTTCTTCTTCTTCTTCTTCTTCTTCTTCTTCTTCTTCTTCTTCTTCTTCTTCTTCTTCTTCTTCTTCTTCTTCTTCTTCTTCTTCTTCTTCTTCTTCCTTTCATCTCCTCATGGATTAAAACCCCTAAACCATCTCAACCTAATACTGTGGACTACTCCATGATTATTTGGATTGTGCTGCTGAATGTTCTACGGAATAAGGCAGCAAGTCTCACACCAACCCTCCATAGTCACCTCTTACGACATGCAAGGCAGGTTACTGTGTTTCTATTCTCTGCTTCCCTTATAAACCTCGGTAACATACAAGCGAGTCTCCCTGCTATCACAACTAACAGGAAAGTACCGAGTGTTTGTAAAGTCTCACTAGACTTTGCATGCAGAACAAATTTGAAAAATTATTTCTTCCGTTGATAACACTATTCTGTTTTGAGTGCAAAAAATTACAAAGCAATCAGTTATCAGTTGGGGTATCTTCATTGCACTCCGGACAGGTCCATAGATGCTCAGATCCTTCTCCCCCCCCCCCCCCCCAGCATAAGCATCAGCGTTCGGTGGCTAATAGTGCCAGTTCTGTGTTGGTTAACGAGGCACCTCGTTTTCCCGATGTACCTCTCGTGTCTGGCCGTGCCAATTCTTACTCCCAAGTCTTTCATTCTGGACAGCGATGTGGATTCACTGACGTCAAAGTATTCTGTTATTACAAAGCAATGTTTCCCCGTAGTGAATTTAAATAACGAAGACGCAAACAATAGATTGCACGATTTATGGCCTGGCATATTTCGCTGCATCTCGTCAGGTCCATACTGCAGAATTCACACAACAAAAAGTAAAATAACTAGATAAATCCTTCAAGCTGAAATATACACATGTTCGCACAGTAATGCCAATTGTCTACCACAGTAATTTTAAACTGACTAACATGTC
>OY992878.1:143113915-143258915 GCA_963921405.1 Cepaea hortensis
GTGCGTGATGTCGGTTCTTGACTCATCTTATCTCAACTCTTTTAGCCATGTGATGTTCTATCGTTCATTCCCAGCCCTATCCAGTTGTTCACCCCAGTGTGGTACCAGTAAAACAGATAGTACCCTAGGCGCTTTACAAACTGCATCACAGTGACATAACATACTACCTCACCTGAGGGAAATGGCTGAACGTCTCTAAGCCACATCCCCCGGATGTGAGGGCCTGGCCGCCTCTCACCTCCTGCTCTTGGAGGTGTGATGCTGAGCCGCCAGCATCTGCAGCCTACCTTGTTCAAAACGTACTGGTTATCTTTTTCTCGGGAGTAAACAAGGCAAGGCCGAGAGAGGGAACATGCTGCATGGGCAACACATGTTCTCTGAAGCTATGCCCAGGCATTGCGCGATGGAATTCTGGCCTAATTCCAATCCACATACTTTCGTCTGTCAAGACGGCAAGGTGCCACTCACAGTAAATACGTCTGTAAATGGCCGCTTTACACGCATTCATGCGTAATGTGCGCATGGTGCTAGATCCAGATATTTCCAATTGTCATTCCATGGGTGATGTGGTCAATGTCACGCAGATCGCCTTCTCTTCCCAAGACATTTCCTGGCATCCAGTTTAGGTTTGGGTTGATCGCAACATCCTGCAAAGCACATGTATTTTTTTAAACCATGTTATTGTTGCTGGAACCTCACTTAACTGATTCTGTTTAAAAAGTTAGTTGCATATCCTTTACAGGACGTCGCAGTCAACCCCAGCAGTTTTGGGGGGTTGGTCCCTTGGCAAGTTTACGTTCATTAGTTTGTCATTGCTGTCTGAACGATCGGCACCCATACCATTCCGAAAAAATCCAACGCAAGGCGGTCTGCTGCCGAATCGCCCGCAGCTGTGTTTCGAACGCGTTATGCGGGATTACAAACTGTGTCCGTAACCCCTTCGCAACGCAGCCGGCAACTGATTATTCAATGCCGAAGGACAATATATCGTCAAGTGTGACCTCCCATTTGGACAGACGGGCAATATACCGCCATACTGTGTTATTTGTTTTATTTCACAGTAACTTCCGCAATTGTAATGCTCAGTGAACGGAAATGTCCGGTATAATACTTATTCATGTGATTGTGCACCATGTTTGGTCCAAACATTTGGCACTGAGTCAGTTAAATCCAAAATACAACATCTTTACAGATGTGTCATCTCGGGATAATGTTCAAAGAATGACTGAACATGCACACATATGGGAATAAGCCTCTGAAGTGTTTATGCTTCTGGCTACGGTTTGCAGTCGTATTTTTCTCATGTTGGACTGGTAGTGCATGGTTCCGTCGCCCTACTACTGAGTTGAATGCGTGGCGCGACACTGTGAGCTGTGAATTTCGTTTGGAATGTTTTTACATCTGTACATGATTGTTGTAGCGTGAACTGCATGTTCCGAACGATAGCGATCGGCCTGTCGCTTGGAATTGACTGGATTGCTTTTTCGGTTCACGAGTGCATTTTTCTCTGAGACTCCTGGAGCTACGGTCTTCGTGCTTTGTGCGGTGCTTTCTGCAGGCCGCCCTACCGGAAGTGACCGAGCCATATGGGATAAATCCCGGGGCAATTAAGTCGATCCTCTCGATTAGTAATGCAGTAATGTGCGACCGCTGGTTTTCTAGTGACTGCCGCTTCCATCGATGATGAACTGTATTTTCCGTGGAGGACTTTTGTTTGTGTTGGATTACTGACGGCGGCATTGTGCACAGTATACCTGTGCAGGCTGTTGGCTTGACGAGACTCCTGTCTATTCTACTTTTTCATATAGGGCAGTGAGGAGCAATTCGTGTGATATTCACAGGCACAGGAATGGAGCATAATGGGGACGACTCGTTGCCTTTAAGTTGGAACCACGACTAACCAACTACATTAAATCTTAGTAATTAAATCAGCTAGTCTCCGTGGGAAACGCATTACGAACGCGGTTCGTAATTCCGCTTACCTGCGTTCGAAACACAACTACGACCGATCTAGCAGCAGACCGCGTAGCGTTTGGTTTTGACGTGGGATCCGGTCGTTCAGAAAACAATTTCAAACTACTGAATGTAAACTTGCCAGGTCATCAACAACAGAAGTGCTGGTGTTGACAGCGATATCCTGTAAATAGGATATGAAAAAAAAAAACATTACACATTAAATCAGTACTGTTAGAATCAGAATCACAGAGAGCGACTAAGATGACTACTGATAAGCTACAACCGTTCATTAACTTGTGCCTTCACAGAATCCATCCATCATGTGCCATGCCGGAAAGCATGGGCGGTCATGATTCGCCATTTCACTCGATCACCAGAGTCGTGGATCAGCTCCGTGTTCCTGTCTCGACCATGCCATGTGGCCAAGCCATCCAGATATTTACATCTCGGTCTTCCCCTTGGTTTGTTCCCTTCGATCTTATCAGCTGTCACCAATTCATGTCTTCTCATAACATGTCTAAAACATTTTGACTGTCTACATCTAATTTCTCTTATCATGGAATTCTATGCATTCTCCTCAGAAACCACATTTCTACAGCCATCAGATGTTTTTTAGCTTCACTGCACATTGTCAAAGTTTCACATCCATACAAAAGTGCAGGCTCTATGTAGCACCTCAACACTCTTTTTCTCGTTTTAATCGCAGAATAGGGGAACTAAAATGGCACGAAAGAATCACCAATGTGGAGCTCATCTTAAGAACTAAACAAATATCCCTGGAATCTAAAAGTGAGGAACAAATTATTGTTTTCAATGGAGGTAGGAAGTGGGCCAGTCGGGGGAGGGGTGTTAAAGCTGCGCAGAATTAGGAAGCCGTGGATTGTCCATAAGTTGCTCTGATATACTTGTTATAAATACACCAGCTTTATAGCACTATGAAATGTGTGAAAATCAAGAGAAATTACATCTAGAGCTAAACTGATATTTAAATATACAGTTAAATCCGTAAGGCTGTATGGGTCGGAAACATAGAGATAACTAACACACTACTAGAACACACGACACACATTCGTTATTGGTGCCTGCGCTGAATAGAAGGAACATCGTATGACAGAATCGCCAATGCGGTGTTCTTGGAGCGGATTAAACATATCCCAGTGAAGGAAGAGGTGTGGAACATTCGCTGGCGCTGGACAAGACACATAATTGAGAATCTTAGTATATCAGAAAGTCTTTCCTTTGTAACCCGACAGGGTAAAAGAAATAGATGGAGACGTAATAAAACACATGGAGAAGAGAATTGGCGACAGAGATGGATAATACGGTGAGGACATACAAAGGGCTGCCTATGTACCAATGCAAAATAAGATAAGAGGCAGAAAAACGCAATGACTGTGTCAGTTTGATGTTGAAATACAAATCTTCTCGTTAACTTGGTGTGCTATTCATAAAAGCTACACCTACCTGCACCTTTACATTCAAGCTCTTGTTGATTTATTCAGTTAAAAGTCCTGCTTTCCATCCGGCACTCGAAGGGCGTTAATAATGTCATCTGGATCCATTGACTAACCCTCAAAGTGTCAACACTTATCTGCTCCTACTTTGTCCACATGTCCTGGTACAATGATGCATGTATCGTGGAGCTCAGCAAGGATTAAACCCAGTGGTTATGTGGGAAACTCCGATTAATGTTCAAAGAATGATTTAGCATGCAAATATAAGTGATTAAGTGTAGTTGTGTAACGCGATAAACATGAAACCCTGTTCGTGGCCATAGCAACCTAGCTTCCTTGACGCATTATGCCACGTGAGCATACAGAGAAGGCCTGCCGTCGAATAACCTACCGATCTGTGTGAATAAAAACAAAAAAGCATCATCCTCATAGTCCTCATTAATGAGGGCTTTGATCCCAGCATCTTTTGCCACTGGAAATCACTATCTACGCCTCTTGTCGGATTTTATGAAGACAGAAAATATTTCTCTAATTGTTAGGGGTATGATAAACGATTGACAATTCTTGTCCAGTATCATTATTCGCGAGCTTACTAATTTGACAGTCTTCTGTGAAACACAGCGGTGCTGGTTTTTTCGAAAAAGGTATAGGTGCCGGTCGTTCAGAAAGCAATGGCAACTTACTGAACGTAAAATTTACCCAGGAATCACGAACAGCGAAAATGCTGGGGTTGACTGCTACTTCCTGTGAAGGACATGGGGGGTACGGGGTATCAGGCATTGGTAGCATCTTTGGTAAGGATGACTCTCATGACCTTTTCAGGACCCATCCCCCACTGGTCCAAGCCTGACACCCAGCTCGTGCCTGTGGCTCCTAGTAGCTGTCAGCATGCGACAGCGGCCACATCCCGGGCAACAGCTGTGAGAGGCTGGCTAAACCAGGCATGGGTAGCCGATTTGGTGTCAAACCAAGCGGTAAACTAGGGGGTGCCTACCCAGCATGTGAAGACAGGATTCGGCAGACTGCGCGGAAGAAATCATTCCTGATTCAACGGGCAAGACGGCGTTTACCTGCAAAGCGTTGTGGAACATAATGAGCACGGCAAGGCACGTAGAGCGCCCTGGTCATCCACTGCACCTGTATTCGTCTCCAGTCGTCTCGACTTGTCTTGCCACTGGATTCAGGCGAGAGAGTGAGCTCGACGAATTGCGCAACTTTTCCTCACTTTAATCCAAGTCATCGCGCAAGTCATTCTTCATCCAACGTCATATATCACAACAACAACAACAACAGTGAAGGACATGCAACTAAATTTTAATTTTAATCTGTCCGCCTGTACTATGTGGTTTCATATAGTTTTAAACAACCTGAATACCGAGTGTGTTGTGTGTGTGTCTATGTGTATGCGTGGATTCTAGAAATAACGTTTAGGAAACACACGAGCTGCGAAATGAAATATTTGAGAACACTGCATGAAACGGGCTGATTACCAGCAGCATACTGTGTCTAAAAGAATCGTGTCGTCCAGGAAACTATCTGACGCAGATGTGTCTTCGGATTCATTAGAAGAGCCTCACCATAGGTTGACTATTTTTTTTTTTTTGAGGGGGCATATCCCTTACAGGGCCGTCTCCCTGGCCTAGGGGTTAGCGACTTTGTCCGTAATCCCGTATACTCTCCTGAGTAACGTGACGTGCGTGAGAATCTGTGGCGGTTCTCTCCACGTCGGTAACTTACGGGGTATGTGAGCCGGTCGCTCAGACAGCAATGGTAAGCTACTGAGCGTAATCTTGCCAAGAAATCAACAATCAGCTGAATATGCTGATGTTGACAGCGATGTCCTGTATAAGGATATGCGAACCAAAAAAAATCCCTTACAGGATGTTAGTCAACATCAGCATTGTCAGCTGCTGTTGATGTACTAGGCAAGATTACGCTCAGTAGTTTGCCATTGCTTTCTGAGCGACCAGCTCACGTACCCCGTAAGTAACCAACGCGGCGAGAACCACTACCGATTCTCGCACAGGTTATGTTACTCACGAGATTATACAGGATTACGGAGAAAGACGTTAACCGCCAGCCAGGGAGAACGGTTGACTATTGTCTTCCAATAAAAGCACTCTCCCCAATACTAGAGAGTACCTTAGTACTAGTAGTGGTATTAGTACTAGTAGTGGTTGTGGTAGTATTAGTAGAAGTATAGTATAGTAGTAGGAGTGGTTGTGGTAGTGTTAGCAGAAGTAGAGGAGTAGTAGTGCTGGTAGCAGCAGCAGTAGAGGTAGTGCTTGCAATAGTAGTAGTAGAGGGGCGGTGTAGTAGTAGTATTAGTGGAGTAGTAGTAGAGGGGTTATGTAGTAGTAGTAGTGGTATTAGTACTAGTAGTGGTTGCAGTAGTAGTAGTAGTAGTAGTAGTAGTAGTAGTAGTAGTAGTAGTAGAAGTATAGTATGGTAGTGGTAGTGTTAGCAGAAGTAGAGTAGTAGTAGTGCTGGTAGCAGCAGTAGTAGAGGTAGTACTTGCAGTAGTAGTAGAGTAGTAGTAGCAGTGGAGTAGTAGTAGTAGTGGAGTAGTAGTAGAGGGGTAGTAGTAGTAGTGGAGTAGTAGTAGTAGTAGTGGAGTAGTAGTAGGGGAGTAGTAGTAGTAGTAGTGGAGTAGCAGTAATAGTAGTAATAGTAGTAGTAGCAGTAGTAGTAATAGCAGCAGCAGTAGTAGTAGCAGCAGTAGTCGTAGTAGTAGTAGTAGTGTAGTAGTAGTAGTAGTAAAAGTCGCTTAAAAGTCGACAGGGTTGACATCATTGCACCGGGTTTTATCCCATATGGCTCGGTCTCTTTCCGCAGCACGGAAAGCGTCGCACAAAGCACGAACTCCGTAGCTTTTAGCGACGACCCACAGGAGTCTCCGAAACATTTAACTCGTAAACCGAAGGACGCGGCCCGGAATCGAACCCACAACCTTCGGAGCACGAGTCAAACGGCTTGACCACTTCGTCACAGAGACTCCCAGTAGTAGTAGTAGTAGTGTAGTAGTAACAGTAGTAGTAGTTAGTAGTAGTAGGAGTAGTAGTAGTTAGTAGTAGTAGTAGTAGTAGTAGTAATAGCAGTAGTAGTAGTAGTAGTAGTAGCAGTAGCAGCAGCAGCAGCAGCAGCAGGGGAGGAGGGAGAAAAAGCAGCAGCAGAAGAGAATAAGAAAAAGAAGCAGAAAACTATCCATAGAAACAGTACAAACAATGTAAAATATATTATGCTACTTTCCTACAGCATAAGATCACTCACGCTGTGCTTCTGAACACAAACAAGTAACTCATTAGAAAAGTATGATCCGTCTCTTCTGTATATTTTACAGTGAAAGGAACTGGTTTTCATATCATCTCTGTATTGATTCACAACACAATATTCTAACATATGGGGGAAAATGGTTACATGTAGAAATAAAATATGGTACAACATCACCAAATATAATATGCTCTTGAGTATTAACATTGGCAATAAATAAAAAAAGGGACAAACCACTTTTAACATAATCAACACATTAAACAAAATAGGAACAACTCACACTTTTAACAGAATCAACACAAATTAAATAAAAAGGGACATATCACTTTTAACAGAATCAACACACATTAAATAAAATAGGGACAACTCACGCTTTTAACAGAATCAAAACATTTTAGGGACAACTCACCTTTTAGCATAATAAACACATTAAATAAAATAGGCACAAATCACACTTTTCACAGAATCGAGACACCTTACACACTTAACAGAATCTATCTCACTAAACAACAAGAATATTGTAATCGCCAGCAGGATTCAGCTTATTTTTAACTACATTATTATCATTAGGTAGCAAGTCCTCTGGAGAATGTTGCTGTCACCACAGACTGAGAAATACTCTTGATCCTTTGACAGTTAGTTCCTTTCCCGCATACATTTTCATGTATATCATAATTGTCTAAACAAGTGGCGCCATCAATCATACTTCTTCACATCTGGCAATCTCCAGCAGAATTTATCAGTTGTGCTGTCACCTATCACTACCATGATGAAAGGCTGGCATAAATCTTCTTCTGTTGTTTTCCTATGTCTCTTTCCTTACATCTTTTCAGGCGTCACAACGTTGTGCAGATTTTCTTTTCTCATGAAGCCAACAGTGACACTGCCTCTTGCTGATGTTTGTGATAAGTCTTAGTCTTAGATTACAGGACAGGATTTAGCTGTCCAAGGTATTTTCAGCATTCTTCTGTAAAACCTCATCATGCCCAGGTTGTCTTTAATGTGCTGTTGTCCACCATCATGTCCGCCAGCCCCTGCCTCCTCTCCCAGGAACCATGCCTTCCATATGACTGTTATTTCTAAAAGACTGAGACGTTTGATGTGGCCAAAGTGTTTCAATAAAAAATATTTATTCATATTCACGTCATATATAGCAAACAAATGAATGAAATAATGAAAAATAATTACACCTGAAAGGAAAATAAATCGGTTTATAAAATATATATTAATATTTATCAAAATAAAACAATACAATTTCAGTAAAATATTTAACAAGAACTTAGAAAGCAATATTCATTCAATAGCATATCCTTTGCAGAACCTCGCTCCCATAACAATCCTCCGGAAACGTCTCGATCATAAGCAAGATGTCCCACGTCCAATACATCCATCTGGAGATCATCCGCCACATCCTGCACCCATCTTCTCTTTGGCCTTCCTCTTCATCTCTTCCCAGGGATATACGCTTCCATTATTGTTCTCTCTAAACTTGCATGACGTTACAAGTGACCAAAATATATAAATTTTCTTTGTTTTAATGTCTTTAATAGCCAACACTCTTCAATATTCAGCTCTTGAAGTATGGATGCATTTGTTCTTAGATATTCTTAGAACCCGTCTATAACATTTATATTCAAAGGCATTTATGCGCTGTTCAACTTGTTTAGTAAGTGTCCAGGTCTCACAGGTGTATGTTACAATGGGAAAGATGCATTCTCTTGAAAATCTAATTTTTGTAGTTCTATCTGTCCCACTCCATTATTTAAGTTTTAGTCTTTGAAGAGCAATTGATAGTTGTCATTTAATTTCTTTCATTGTGTCACCGTTGTTGGTAATCAATGACCCAAGATATTCAAAATTTTCCACCACCTCCAATCTTTCCTCATTAACATATATTTCTTTCTCCATAGTAGTTTTATCTGTATGCATTATCTGTGTTTTTTCTATGTTAAGATATAAGTTGTGATTTTCACTATTTCTTTGGGTTGAGGTTATTAAGTTTTCTATACCAGTCTGTGATGTGGATAGTAATACTGCATCATCAGCATATTGAATCTCTGGTATTTCATGACCACCGATATTTAGGGCATCATATAGCTCCCTGGTTACATCATCGCTGACATTTCCCATTATATTTTTGGCGTACAACGATCTACAGTGGTCTACTTCAGCAATATGCAATGGAAATTAACGGACACAGGAAGAATAAACTAGTAAACTATAAACAGATTCACATGTCCCAAAATGTATACATCTGAAAAACTGAACAGTAAATAATTGGGAGAAACAACAATCAACGTGTACATAAAAATAAAACACACATAAAGAAATGGTCATGAGAGAAATGAAACACCAACACCATTTTCTGAGACTCACAGAACTGATCCTGTCGTACCAAACAGAAAATAATGTTACATTTTTTATACCAATAATTGAGATAATTCTCAACTGAAATTACAACAGAAAATATAGGGGAAAACAAATAATATTACCTTTCCCATGGAAGAACAATAATAAGTAATGTATGAGACAATCTGAATACTGGTCAGAGCATATCACTATATTCTTCCTCTTCTTCATTCCTTTTGAGGGAAGACAGTCACACCTAGGTATGCACCTGAGAGATCAGTGTGTCCGGCCTCAGCGTGTATTTGAGTCAGGTCTACTTCCTCTAAACCGATTCCATCCAAGACAACAGGTTCCTTCTCTCCATGGGTAGGTTTTCTCTCTTAATAAATATTGCCAAGGCAGTGACTTGTGCATCCTACTCTTTAATTTCTGACTGCCGTGGAGTTTTTATCATGCACAGCTGGCACGTGGGACCTTCTGTTTTAGCCCTTATCTGGGGAGGATAGGTATGTGATCTCACTACCCAAGAGATCAGAGGAACATGAGATATTAAATACCAGTGGTTCTTGAAAGAACTCCCAGCTCTGTGCTGAGATCGAACCTGGGACCTTCTAAGCTTGAGGGTGGACATCGCAATCTCTTAACTACAGCTCAATACAATGATGATAAGTAGGATCAAAACAGATTAGATGATAACAATGATGTCCCCACATCTCTCCAAAGATTATACTTAATACTTCCACCACAGTGAATTGTGACAAATAATCACAACGATGTCACAAATCTTCAGATGTTATACTTTATACTTCTACTACGCTGAATTGTGACAGTAGTCACACTTATTGAATATAACACATTTCTGGAATAATATGAATGTAATCTAACTACAGATCAACATAAATACAACAAAAGTACATAACAATAAAATACATATACAAATATATAAACACAGAAAGTAAAGCTACATGTTATTTCATAGTAGATACTGTATTAGGAGCATCTGTGGTTTAGGAGATAATGAGACACGCAATTTCTGAATTCCTCGACATACCAAGTTGAGGGTTCAAAATCAGACACAGGCAATTCTGAAGCAGATTGCTTTGCATTGGTTTCCATAGTATGGAAACTGCTGTTCAGTAAGCATTGGCAAACTACTGAACGTAAAATTACCTGCTAAATCACATACAGATAATAACTGCTGAGGTTGATTGCAACATCCTGTAAAGAACATGAAAATAACTTAACCGTATTAAGGTTGTGAAGTGTGAAGGCTTCATATATACTGGGTGTCTCTTGGGACCAGGTGAACAGTGCCACAAAACAGGATACACATCTGAGGAGGCTGATTCAGTGAGGAGTGAGCAGAGGGTCTGGATGAATGACACTCAAACCACAGGTAAAAGTGCAGGCAGATAGGGACCTTCAGCATGTCAACTCTTTGTTGGCTACTAAAGAAGTTGATAAAGCAGGTATTGGAATGCCCCCCCCCCCGACCCCAGAGCAATGCTGTACAATTTTTAAAAATTCAAATTCATACACTTGGTCACAGCATCATTGGCACCTTGCCGTCTTGACAGATGATAGTTTGTTACATTGTGCTTCAACAAGGCTTAATAACTACAGCCCATGGCGGTAGCGAATGTGACTGATCAGACCAAGTCATGCTGTACATGTTCATCCACAGTGGATGCATGTGAATACATGGTCATTTTCACCATCACGCACCATCTTACGTCTCACGCGCGTAGTGTGTGACCTATCTGCAATAATTTTCTCCTTTGTCTCTATTCCATTTCTGATATTTGCCCTCTATGCAACACGTTCGGCGGCGACTTGCTCCCAATGTACATTATCAATGCCTGTATCAATCATGTCCTGCTTACACAAATCTTTGTATAGCCACTGCATAATAAAGTGAGATAACCAATACCCTCCCAGGCTGTTATTCCCTCTAGAAAATACGGAACATTGTTAGGTATCCATTACAACAAATGCGCCTTCCCCGCCCCTTAAATTACTATAAAGGATTGAATCCAAGGCTACTGTTTGGGTAACGAAGCATGTTAGCCTCTATACCATCACAGTCAGATAATAAAAAGCATCATATTAACTCGATGTTGAGAAGCTTAACAGAGATATGCCACAAATAACAGGGATAGCAAACAGAAAAACAAGTACCATATAAAATACTGGAAAATGCTTGGCAAGTCTCAGTGTGTAACTCTCTCCCCTTATATATATATATATATACACGTGTGTGTTTGCGTATGTGTTTGCGTGCGTGTGTGTTTTATAATTATACAAGACATAAATTAAATGTAAATAACAACATAAAATAACCGACACCAGCATAGACACATTTCTTGTATATAAATGAAAATGCAACGTTATAAGTATATGAAGCAATTGTTTTCTGGTCAAACCATATAATTTGCTCATATTCTTTGGTATGAAGATAAGAAGACAACATACTTTTAAGCTTTCTGCTTGTGACAAATAAATTCCTGAGACTATCCCATACAAGAGCAAATGTGTGTGCAATCAAAAATATTATTAAATTAAACACTAAAGAACATTGGAGCACAGAAAAATAAAATTACTACTGTATTTGTAAATAAACAGGCAAGTAAAGGACCTTTTGACACACCTTCTACACAGGGCAATGACCATGGTTGACCCATATTTGTATAGACTAATCAGAACTCGGTTGCCAACTCTGCTTCCCAAGACATTGCCTGGTACACATTTTAGGCTGGGCTAACATTGGAGCCCAGGTCAATTTTTAAACTCCTCCCTGATGCAGATTCAAACCCAAGCCAACAGCCTGACAAACAAGCATACAGGCTATTATACGAGGATAAGTTAATAAGTAAGTCTAAATGGCTGTATAAGAGTAACTAAAGATGATAACTTGAAACCAGTTTATTTTTATAGATACACTGTCCCTTTATTTCTCAACATAATTTCCACCAACATTGACGCACTTATCCCTTCGTTTTATCAGTCCTCCCAAACCGGCTGTATAGAACTGCTTGCTCTGTTTTCTAAACCACGTTTTTACTTCACATTCAACTTCAGAGTCATTCGCGAAATGTCTTCCGCCAAGATGGGTTTCCTGTTTATGCTGACAAATGTTTGTCCCGTAAAGCAGTGCATAGCTGGGTAGAAAACATTACGAGGATGAGTCAATATGTAAGTCACACGGTTCTATGGGATGGTAGGTCAATGAAAACAAAGCACGAAGTTCTATGCAGCCGGTTTGGGAGGACTAATAAAACGATGGGATAAGTGCATCAATTTTTTTTTTTTTTCCCCGCGTTTCCATCCTGTTTCAGGATATTGCGGTCAACACCAGCATCTTTCAGCTGTATGTTGATTCCTAGGCTAGATTACGCTCATCAGCACGCCACGACTTTCTGAGCGACCGGCTCCATACTCTCATAAGTCACTTTTGCGATTCGAACCACTGCTAATTCGCGTCGCGTCACGTGACGAGAGTATTCGAGGTTAGCGGAGAAAGCTGTTGAGAAATAAAGGGACAATGTATGTACAAACATAAACTGGTTTCAAGTTGTTATCATCTTTAGTTATTTTTCTACAGCCATTTATGACTTACTTATTAACTTACCCTCGTAACTGAGTGAGAGCAAATTTGACCCGAGAACTGTGAAATATAATAATGATATATAAAATGTGAGCAACAGGCCGGAGCTATCTTTACAGCTTTAGTAACTCTGACTAGCTGTGTATGAATATGATATAGGCCACATGTTTCTATTCAGTGCTAGTGATTTTTTAAAACTAAACATAACATTAAAAGAACCTGACTTAAACTAAGTGTGTGAAAAGCCAGTTCTACAAGTAGGCTACAATTTCAATGTTTAAATTATAGCCGGCTGAAAACTTCAAAATCAAAAAACAAAAATAAGTGAAGGATTTGTGTTCCAAATCCAATTGTTTCTAAAGATTATAATTCTGATATAAGTGTATGCCCAAATATATCTGAACAAAGTACAGAATGAACATACAAAGAAATTATTAAAAAATTTTAGGATGTCAGAACAAAAACAGTGGGAAATACTTGTGTCTTCTAAATTGCAACAAAGCAAAGCAGAAAAATAAAATTTAAAAATGATAAACAATGGAGGATTTATTTATCAGAAACCAGCAGTTTTTAAATCAATATAATTCTAAACTCAGTATGCATTTAAGGCCAAACAAAACTTTTATTCCATGAAAACATGGAAGCAGTTTTAAAACAAATTCATTTTGCAAACCTAGCTCCAATCCATTGATAAAATAAAAAGTTAGTTGTCTGTCCTTAACAGGACATTGTAATCAATCCAAGCATTTTTTTGGGGCTGTTTGTGATGTATTAGGTAATTTTAGTTCAGTAATATGAAATTGCAATCTGAATGACTGATGCCTCACACCACTGAAATCAACGCAAAGCGATCTGCCTGTAAATCACGGGCAGCTAACTAGGAATTATCGAATCGGGACGTTGGGGAATTATGAAACTGCGTGTCTCACTATCCCCTAAGTGGTATATGTGGATAATTGCCTGGAATTAAATAATAAAGGAGTGCAAACAATCTTCAAGTTAGGACACCATTTTAACTAAGAACCAGGCTACCAAATTCAATAAGACAAACAGTTAACTAGCACGCACAGAGTGGTAGTGGTAACAAAGAAAGAAGAAGATATCAAGGAGATTAAACAAAAGAACACTCTGAAGATCACTGACACACTGAATCTGTAACTGGCCATCCAAATGACACTTTTCTCTCACTAAAAGAAACAAGCGTACTTCAATGTTCAACCCTCTGGATATGACAACAGTCTATTCTATTATCGTTACCTAGATCTTTGGCACAAGTGAGAAATGATGTGGAAGCTCCTGAGTTGTGGTTTTATAGGAGAATGATGAGAACCCCATGGATGGATAGCAAGAGCAATGAAGATATCTTGAAAGGAGGTAACTCACAAAGAATACTGGTTACTTGCATCCGAAGAAGACATTTCATATTCTTTGGGCATGTCATGAGAAGGGAAGGAGAAGGCTAGAGTAACCAACAGGAAAGTTGGAGGAGAGGAGAGGCAGGGGGAGATCAAGAGAGAAGATGCTGGACAGTTTAACATGACAGCACGAAGGAACATTAGAATCAGAAAAGATTGGCAGTTCATGAGACAGATGGCTGTGAACAGATGCCACACAGTATGGACTATAAAGTTCTTTGGAATTTTTCAAAAATTCAACACTGGTCATTTTAAGAGCACCTGAATTCCTTGGCACCTGAATTCCTTGGCAATGAAGAGTTTGCTGGTGTGATATCAAGCAGTTCTTATAAGGCCAAGAACATAACCTGAGAGGTAGGGAAAGCTAGTACTTGAGCTGCCTGGTGGAATCTCTATATGATCTCTGCATCTCAGCGAAAAAGAGGAGCGACTCTATCAATTAGTCTTTGATCACAAATATGTGTGTAACTTGATATAAAACAAGTTAGCATAATACCAGTGTGATAATGGCATAATGCTTCATTAAAAAAAAAACCAGTAATTTAAATGGTTTGGCCGCACATCACGACTACCATCGGTAAAGCACCACAGAAACAGCCATGGCAGATTAGATTAGAGGTTAGAGCATCCACCTCTAGCACAAGCAGACTAGGTTCATCTCACCGTGTTGTGCACGTTTCCCATGATGCACAGTTTACAAGACAGATGTAAGACTAAGGCCCAAAGTAAAACATGAATAACGAGCACATATACTCAATTATAAGCCTACAGTGAAACTGTCACGGAATTACCGGAGATGTCAAACCAGCAAGATAGATTGTTGGAGACAGTTATCAGTTATCAGTTGGGGTATCTTCGGTGCACTCCGGACATATCCATAGGTGCTCAGATCCTCCCCCCAGCATATTCATCAGCGTCCGGTGGCTAATAGTGCCAGTTCTGTGTTGGTTGACGAGGCGCTTTGTTTTCCCGATGTGCCTCTCGCGTCTGGCTGTGCCGATTCTTACTCCCAGGTCTTTCATCCTGGACAGCGATGTGGAATCACTGATGTCAAAGTCCTCTGTTCTCGCCATGTCCTTAAGGACGTTAATAACATCGGCACGATCCATGGGCTGGCCATCTACAGGGGGTGCAGAGCCAGCCAGTTTGTCAGCTCGTTCATTTCCCTCGACTCCCGCATGTCCCGGGACGAAGATGAAGGTGACTTTACGGACAACAGACTTCCGCAGCGATTCAGTCCACTGTCTACGTACAGATCCAGCTTCGACCTTCTGAATCATGCTCATTGAATCACTTGTACGATGGATAGCTGCAGTTCTGCTCCAAAGGAAGGTGGTGCTAAGATGCGGGAGTTGGTCTTCTGAGCCGATAACAATATGTCCAGGATTGCCGCAGGGTTCACCACTGTCACCAGTACTATTCAACGTGTATACGGTGCCGATCACTGAACAACAGTTGGACGGGAGGGGTAGGACTCTGTCATTCGTTGACGACATCCTCGTGTATCGACAGGGTCGAGATAGACAGGCGGTTGCCAATGATATGCAGGGCGAACTAGATTGAATTTCCTCATGGTGTGCTGATGCCGATGCCCTTGTCAACCCTGCAAAGGCAACGGTTACATGGTTCTCACTAAACAACCATATTGTGAAAACAGACCTGCCGGCAGTAAGAATGGATGGGAGCAGTTTGAGTAGAACCCAGTCAATGACATATCTTGGCGTGAGGCTTGATCGTAGCCTGTCCTTCAGAGATCATGTCGATTATGTCATAACGAAGGCTCGAAAAGGTTTGTCAGCAATGAGAGTCATGGCGACTGCCAATATCGAGCAAAGACTGCTAATACTTCTGTTCCAAGGACTTGTGCTTTCACGCATCGAGTATGCCCTGGCCATCCTCACTGTCAGCCCTACACAGATTGGAAGACTTGAAAAGGTACAAAACGAAGCCATGCGCATCATTTTGGGCTGCACGAGAGACACCAGCTGTGTAGCAATGAGATACCTCCTTGACTTCCCAACAATGGAACACAGGATCAAGATCTGGAGAGCTCGTGGATACTTAAAAATAAGTGCAGATGAGCAGCACCCTCTGCATGACGCTATATTCAGAGAAAAGGGTGACAGGCTAAAGAGGGGCAAATCATGGATGGGTCGGGCGGAAGATGTCGTCAGACAGGTCTGCAGTCTTACCAGTATCAACCCCGGCAAGGAATGGGTGCCGGTGCCTCCAGCTTTTAAGTGCACTTTCTCCTGCATTATCACACTCGACAGACGGTGCAGAGAGCAGAACCCTGCCGCTGTCAATGCAGAGGTTAACGCGCTCATCTATGAACACTCAGATAGCCCCGAAGTGCTCATCTATACAGATGGATCTGTGGTAAAGCAGCAGAGAAGTGCGTGGGCATTTACAGCCCGTTCAGCGGGCCGAACCGTTCAAGAATCCAGTGGTGCCCACTCTATGACCACGAGCAGCATGACGATGGAGGCTTTCATATGGCTGGAATCACAGCATTATACCAACGTGTGTGTACTAAGTGATTCAATGAGCATGTCGGAGACAGCCGTCTCTAACTGCTGTGACTCTTTGTTGTTGGGAAGGGTCCCCCAGATCAAACGCTGGCCAGAATCCTTTGAATGCAGGGGAAGTATTTCCCCTGATCAAAACGGGACCGTCGGAATATTGTTTACCCAATCGGAGGATGAAAGAAAGGGAGTCTATCGGCCTGGATTCCAGCCAAGTCAGTGACGTCATTCAGAAAATGTTTTCGGCAGTCTGGATAAAACAGAAAGTTGTAATCAGTGTGCCAAATGGATTAAACCGAGCTGGAGTGTTAGGCTTCTCCTGTTCCAATTTGGAAAAGAAACAACGGTGTCCAGTGTCGATTAACATTGATGGACATTTGTCTGTAATGACAATTTGTGGTTTCAATTCTTTTGTGTCAGGTCTTAGTCAGATATGACTGAGCTACCGTATAACAGTAGACGATACTACCTGCTTTCTGTTAGCGTCGAACGTTGGGCGGCGCTTACCAAACCCGACACCCCACATTGTGCCAATGGCTTCGAGTGGAAGAGCGCAATTGGGAGGGTACAAGCCTTACCCTGGTGCGAGGAAATGCAACCTAAAGACAAAGTGTCATGGCAGGGCAGACCAGGCCCTAAGCTTTGGTTGGTGGCTGGTCTAGGATCGAAGCTCCGACAGGCGGACAATTAGAGCATTACTTTGCTGATCCAGCAGCTTCTGCATCTTGTCTTGTTCCAGATGTAAAGGTGTTACCTTTCCTCTGGAGTGAACTAGGCAGGCCGAGAGAGGGATCATGCTGCATGGGCAACACATGACCTCTATATTTTAGCCCAGGCTTTATGCTATGGAGAGGCAATAACTCCATCCTTTACAAACTATCGTCTGTCAAGACGGCAAGGTGCCAATGATAGGTTTCAATTCAGGACAGGAATAGTTTACATAAGGTAGTTCATTGATAGAGATTAGGAATTGAGCGTAGTGATGGTGCGTTGTGTGAACTTATTATAGGAGCGCGGCAGCAGCTGGTTGATGCGTAGCTTAAACTAGGTCGAGTGATATATCGTTTCACTCGGCAGGGTAAGAACAATGCTGTGGGAGGATATTCAGTGAGATTTGGGATGGCTGGGGGGATAAAGGAAATGTCAATGATAGGATATTCCGGTAGGGGGGGTCTACTGGGGTTTCTGTGCTTTTCCTTTAGTCTTTCTTTCTCTTACCAGGTCTCAGACCAATGTCATGAACTCCTCTGTCTTATGCCAGAGTTTAGTTCTATGAGGATCTAGATATTAACTGATTGCCTGCCGGAGACCGAATGGTCGGTTCTAGAGCCCAAATTTGGTACCCAAAAACCGACTCATCGGTTCTGTATATATAGTGCTCTAATTGGTCCGTTTCTCCGTTTTAGTCCACAATTTTTAGTGTCCCATTGAATTAAACTTCACAAGAAAAGATTTCCTTTCCGTTCGTGTGCACAATCACGCATGGCCAACAAGATTAACACGCATGGCATGAGATTCCAAATGATTGTTGTGATTCGAAATTCGAAGTGGTTCTATATATTTTAATAAAATTACCGTTTTAAACAGTTTTATATTATAGTTGTGATGTAAAGGACTTTGTGAAAGATTCTAAAACGAACCTGTGCAGTTGTCAGATAATTATTTAGAAGACAGTCATAATATTTTAAAAAAATCTAACAGTGAAATTTACTAAGAATATGATGGCTTTTCCATTTTGAATGAAAATTATGTGCTTCATAATTTGATGATTTCATTGTGGTTTATTCGTGTTATGGAGCAGTTCTTGTGATATTCTTGAACACAACTGGTGTGTGTAACATAATTCACTAAATTTAACTGGATTAGCGGCTTCGGATAGAATATAACGCCTTTGTAAGTGAATTTTTTTCATAATTTTTAACACTTTAATTTCAATTGTTATTACTAAAACTCTCATTATTGTCATAATATTTGTAACCTATCAATTAATTATTAACACTGTCAGATTCCCTGTGCAATTCTCTTTAATTTGATATGTAATACAATGCATCTGCTACCATTTTAACCATTTTAAAAGCATTATTGTGACAAACCCCTACTTCAAATTTTCTGCCTTGAATTTATGTTTGGGTATGACCACTTTTTTGTTTGGCAGGCAATCAGTTAATGTCTGAGTACGGCCTTCGGCCTACACTCACATATAATAGGTCTGAATCGGGTTTCTCTCACCGGGTGTTCTCTCTTCGACAGGTTCTACTAGATCAGAGAACTTACCTACAACTCAGAGATGAGGAATATGGCAGTAACCTGGTGCAGTTGCTAACTGACCTCGACAATTGGACCCTGTTCCACAAGGAAGGTCCTACACCTCATGGTCTCAACTGAGTATAGATAGTAAATCATGGGGAGAGTGCCTTGTCAGTGATTGCATTCCCCAAAACAACTGAGTTATTAACTATGACAGTTACAAGGAGAGTCATAGGATGGTGAAGAAGATAACTGAGTAACATTTTCCGAAAAGACAAGAAACATTTAGTAGATCGAATGACAGTAGTGTTTTGTAGAGATGTTACTAGCCCAGTGCTTATGTTTTTACGTCACTGGAGTGCATTGGATATATGTTTCACTATGTGTGTCGAACTAATGGACAGTAATTAACCAAATCACACATTGGTGACCAAGCATCCAAACTATCCACGATTAACGGAGAGAAAATCGACATCTGACCGGAGAGACGCTTCATCTGGTGAGCTCCCTCTGATCTTGTGATGTTGTGCAGTTGTATGGCCGGAGCACAATGATGAAAGTTGACTCTGATCCTGAACTGACTGGTCGTATCTCAAATACACGATAGACTATACCACAGATTTCTATACACATACATTGCACACACGTGACTCTTTTCTACATTAAATTATTTTATCATTTGTTAGAAGCCAGAGTTGTGTGGGTATGTTCTGGAGGAATGTGAAAAGGGGTGTTGTCTTATGGTAAGAAGTGAAAGAGATAGTGATCCAGAGACTGAAAGGGGGTGTGTAGACAAAGGTTCTGCAGACGCTCAAGCTGATGATAGGGAATTAAAAAAGTGTGCTTGTTGATTCAACTTCCCCCCAGGGACGACAGGTGACAGAAACATTAACAATGAGAAAACATTCTCAATCAAAGGCCTACAATGAAATAGTAATCATGAGAATGTCTTCTCAATCATAGGCCAATAATGAAACATAAATAATGATATAATGAAACCTAAACAATGGGAATGCATTCTCAGTTATAGACCTATAATGAAACATAAGCAATAAGATGCATTCTCAATCATAAGCCTATAATGAAACAAAAATAATGAGAATGCATTCTCAATCATAGGCCTATAATGAGCTAAAAATAATAAGAACATCTTTTCAATCATTATGTTAAAAAATCTTCAGATCATGTCACGAAGTTGTTTGTTTTTGCATTCACTCACTTTTAACTCAAGTGTAGTCAATACACGCGCTACTATTTCTAGTGCCCTGGACTGATTTTTGCATGTGGATTAGTTTTCCCTATAACCAGTTTCCCTCCCCATCGGTCGAATCCACTCCAACTTCTGAAGTGCTTGTAATTTATGTTCCCAAGTCAAGGACTAGAAGTCAACATTTTAATCCAACTGACTGGTGGTCAGCACACCGGAAGTTTAAGAGCGAGCGCTATTATCTAGTTGGCCAATACACTGGTAATAGGGAAAGCTAATCCGCATGCAAAAATCAGTCCAGTGCACATGTAAGGACTACGCTTGAGTTCAAAGTGAGCATTTGCAACAATGACCCAAAAAAAAAAAATATCAATATTGTAATCTTACATATTATTTCAAGTGTTGAGACATGCAAGGCTCACTTTAAAATTCCAATATCATTCAAGAAGTGAATAGAACCAATAACCAAAAAATACTGTAAACCCTTAAATATTGTGCAAAGACACTAAATGTTTCAACAACAAAATAAAATAATTATAAATCTTGACTAGATCTAACTAAATGCATTAAATTTAAAACATGTTTGTAGAATCAACATTGCACTATGGTCAATACAACAGGTGCTTCAACTTCATCATCATAAATCAATCTCCTGTTTTTAAAGCATCTAAAGTAAGGAATGTGCCACAGAACATTACTTGTTTAAATTAATGCATTAGTTTGTATAATAAATATTTGCCTGACATCATGAGAGCAGTAATTTGTTTTACCTAGTGGACAGAAAGACAAGAATAATCAAATTTTAACACTACAAACACTGTTTTCTATAACTGTAATTTGATAAGTAGCTTGTATTTAGAAAACTGTTAAAAATGAACTAAACTAAACAGTAAGAACTGCTTAAAAAAAAGAAATACATTATCACGCTATTTGGAAACAATAAGTTTAACAAAATCAAAATAATTGTAACAGTGTACAACATTTTCACTTTAAATTTTCAATCTAAATTTAAGCCGAAATCCTGTTTTTCGTCAAGCAAGATTCCCTACTGAACAATATGAAAAACATGATGATGAAAATAAAAATGTTATTCTATTACGACTACATTGAACATAATGAAAACGAAGTTTCTTTACATTACACTATACTATCTATCTTTAGCAGTATACTATTCCTATTTATCTGTCTAGCAGAATCATATTTTAACAGTCATACCATATACAGAACCATGATGTCTTAATAATAATATTATGATGTTTTTCCAGCTGAAACAACCTATCTTTCATATTATAAAAATATCTCTTCATATAGATTTTCGTTATAAAAAATATCCAATCTGATAGATTACATATGTTTCTTATAAAAATATTTCACTGGACACATTGTACTTAATATAAAAATATCTCTGTGAACAGATTTTTCTTATAAAAACTAGCTCATTCCAAAGATCTTTCGTACAGAGAAATATGTCATACCTTAAAATATGACACATTAGCGATTGCACTAGCATAAATGTTACACCAAAAGTGAAACATGGTTTACAGAGAGAGGTGACACTTTCATAGCAAGGTACACAATGTAGTAGTTAATACAATGTTAAATTAAACTGTACTATGTAATGTTCAGTTTAATTCCATTGCACTAAGCCTGGCATATTACATACACAAATGTTACCAGTTGTGAGAATCAGATCAATAAACATTAAAAAACACAACACATGTATGACATGTTATGAATAGTGCTTATGGGGTAAGAATTAATCAAACAATGTTACAGCTTGACAAAAATCTGCAGTCTTTGCAGAAGTTATTAAACTAGACATTGAAAACTTGACAAAACCAATATAAGCATTTATCACAATATTTATAACCAAAGTATGTATTAGATGCCTAATAAATGATCAAGTTTGCTTTTGCGTACCTCACATGGACCTGTTGTGACTGAACTACTCATACAGAAACTATCAGTTCTTTATTTCCAGTTTCATCAAACAGTTTAAATAACACACAGCGATAAGAGTTTTCTTAATTCTCCCACATGCTGGCAGTCTTAAAGTGATTGAGTGTCATGGGCTGATAATTCGTCTTATTTGAACTTCCTATAACTGCCTTGGGCTTATAAATCAAAATATTGTTAAAATATCAATACAGTAGTTTTCCCCGTGAATCTCGCCTTATTTGATATATAATACAACATGTCGGCTACCACATTTTAACACCTTTTAAGTCACAACTGTGAAACTTCCCATTTATTGCCACTGATTTTTGTTTGGCCCAATCTTACTTTTTTGTTTGGCACTGAATCTAATTTAAAACCTACAATGATTGAACAATTCAAAATACTATATATTACAATAGCCTACAGATCTGAGTTTACTTTATTTTCTCTTCACAATTCCTCAGTTTATTTAGAAATCCCTTTTCTCTTCCCTCCTGACTCCCTTTTTAAATTCCCCAATAAGTCTTAAGTAAATAAGTGGCAACAAACATCATGATAATCTCTTGTATTTAACTACAAAAACTTACAAGTAATCAAACATTTGTACACAAACAAGATACACAAATACAGTGCTCAATTTTAAAGGACAAACATATTTATAGTAAAATCATATATGTAAAGGTAAAATTAACTATTTCACAGCTTATTTGTGCATGAACAAGCACAAAAATGAATAATGGAATATGGCACAACATTGTTTAATCACAGAACTCAATAACACAACAGATTGCACTTTCATGTGTAACAATACAATCAGGCATCTGACTGGCAATGACCTTCATATCACTCGTGTATAACCTGGTTAGCAGAAGTGACATATCACAAAATACATGTGTATAAGTTAATATAAACACTGGCATGTCAATTCTTAATACAAGAGCAAAGATTCACACTTTATTCACAACCGATTCTAAGAAACACAAATCTTTAGGAAAGCTGTTCATCACTTCTTCTTGAGTAAGATCTGTTGCAGATCGGTTGAAATGTTGATCAGTCCTGTACCAATTAACATAACAATTCTAACAACATGCTTTTTTGAGTCAACAGTGCACTGCTTATCTTCACACATTCCATCATCATCATATTCCATGCCGATAAGTGCGGGCGGTCATGTTTCATCATCTCACACGACCACCAGAGTTGTGGATCAGCTCCGTATTCTTGTCTCAACCATTCCTTGTGGCCAAGCCACCCAGATATTTCATTCTTCCCACTTTTCAGGGCCTTGGCTTTCTTGCAAAGTAGCAAAAACGAAAGAAATACAAACAGTTAGGTATATGTAGCTCCTTCGAAAAGGTGAGACATACTAAACACGGACGCAGTGTACATACTTTAAATCAAACTCGATAATGATGAACATAAATCATAGAGAGAAAAATACAAGAAAATCCAAAAATATATATAATAATAAAATTATAAAATAAAAATAAATATACTAAGTCACAACAAATGACATTACAACTTTACAAATCTTCATCAAACACAAACAGATCTACACAAAAAACAAAAACATGAAATTATAAAATAATATTAAAACACAACTCCTTCGTTGCCAAGAAGGTGGTACAAAAGTTGAGTTCAGTTCGGTTTTGAAAAGTACTCTTTTTCTACAAAAGTTGAGTCCAATTCGGTTGTTAAAAGTGCCAAATAAGAAAATTTGTGGCCAAAGGTGTGCAGACAGTCAGATATGAATATATAGAAGGAAGTCAGCAGAGCTATACAGATGCATCTACAACAGTATTCATTCCTGCTGGATGGATGCATCCCAGATAGTTGATTAACTGGCTTTCAATTTTTAAGTCTAATGAAGTTGTTAGAGAAGCATGTCTTCAGTGCTGTGACCCATACATTGTCAACTCCATTGTGGTCAGAAGAATTAAAATGGTTAGGGACAGGTTTGTCAGAGTTTTGAATATCCCTAAGTTGTTCTCTAAAGCGGTCAGCTAGGCATCTACCAGTCTATCCAGGATACTTCATGGTATATCGTTTGCAAATAATCTATATCTATAAAACACAATGTATGTATGTATGTATGTATGTATGTATGTATGTATGTATGTATGTATGTATGTGTGTGTGCGCATGCGTGCGTGCATGCATGCATGTATGTATGTACATATGTATGTACGTACATATGTATGTATGTATGTATGTATGTATGTATGTATGTATATATGTATGTATGTTTGTCCGTTCTTTATGCGTTCGCGAACGGTCCATCCGATTGAGATGAAATTTTCTACATGTTTTCTTTTCATTCCTGTGCAACCAACTGTCATAGTTTTTTGTTTGTTTCAGCTATTTACTTACTAAAATTTAATATTTAAATTACATGACTTAACATCAGAAAAAAATATATAAAGGAACATAACTTTTAATAGCATTGCTATATCTTAGGTTAAGTCCCCTGGCTATAGATAGATAGATAGATAGATAGATAGATAGATAGATAGATAGATAGATAGATAGATAGATAGATCTGACCCGATAGAGAGGGTGGGATAGACGGAGGGAGAGACGGACGGACGGGCAGGCAGGCAGACAGACAGCCGGGCCGTCAGACAGACAGACAGACAGTCGGGAACGGGAACTTATATGACTACTTATATGAATTAAATGAGATGCTCCCCATCAGGGGCTGGGTGAAGCCGGGCCGGGTCAGACAGACAGACAGACAGACAGATAGATAGTCGGGAACGGGAGCTTATATGACTACTTATATGAATTAAATTAGATGCTCCCCACCAGGGACTGGGTGAAGCCGGGCCGGGTCAAACAGACAGACAGACAGATAGTCAGGAACAGGAACTTATATGACTACTTATATGAATTAAATGAGATGCTCCCCACCAGGAGCTGGGCGAAGCCGGGCCGGGTCAGACAGACAGACAGACAGACAAGCAGACAGACAGACAGACAGACGGATCCCCACCAGGGCCTGGGCGAAGCCGGGCCGGGTCAGCTAGTAACATATATTAGGTTGTGGGATATGCATAAACGAAGGTTCAATTACATTCCCAAAAGGTCATATTCCTACCACTAATTGTGGAGTCATTTAGCATACGTCTGCACTCTATATGTAAACACTCAGAGTTGGTAGTTGTCACTGAGTAGGTTAAGATAAAAGCAATACAATTAACTAATAAAGAGATGTGGGATGATTAATCGTCTTAATTGACCTGTATCTGCAATGAGCTTATTATATACAGTAGTTTTCCTCATGCAACCCCCTTTAATTTGATATATAATACATGTCTGCTACCATATTAACAACTTTTAAGTAATAACTGTGACATACCACTAATTCGTCACTAGGAAGAAAGAAGTGCCACAATGTAATATACAAGTAAATGGAAATAATCTTCAACAAGTGAATCGGTACAATTATCTTGGAACAGTCATAACATCTGATGGGAGATGCCTTGGAGAGATTAGAACAAAAATCGCCATGGCGAAAGCAGCCTTTAGCAAGATGAAAAACATTCTGACCAATAAAAAGATGTCAATTGAAACGAGAAAAAGAGTGTTGAGGGGATACATAGAGCCTGTTCTCTTGTATGGATGTGAAACTTGGACAATGAGCAGTCAAGCTGAAAAACATCTGATGGCTGCAGAAATGTGGTTTCTGAGGAAAATGCAAAGAATACCATGGACAGACAGAAAAACCAATGACCAAGTACTACAGGAGACAAATGAACATCGTAAACTGATTAGAGAAATTAGACGTAGACAGTCCAAATTTTTTGGACATGTTATGAGAAGAAATGGATTGGAGAACTTGGTGACAACTGGCAAGATCGAAGGGAACAGACCAAGAGGAAGACCGAGAGGAAAATACCTGGATGGCTTGGCCACATGGCATGGACGAGACAGGAACACTGAGCTGATCCACGACACTGGTGATCGAGTGAAATGGCGAGTCATGACCGCCCACACTTTCCGGCATGGCACATGATTGATTGACCACTACTTCACATTTTCTGACATCCATTTTGTGTGTGTTCCAAACCTAATTTTTGTTTGCCACTGAATCTGTTAAATAATGACTGTATTCCATTGAAAGTCATCAAAGTACAAGAGAGAATGAGATGTCAGCGTGGTCTTAGCTACATGAAGGGAAACTCCCAACTGCATCTCTTAATGGTAGAGGACAGTCAACATATTAAGTGCATTGAAGTTCAGAGGATTGAGTGTCCACCAGAATACATTGACAACTCAACAACTGATCCAAGCAGGGCAGGCACTTGTCATGAGAGTTGGAAATTGCTGTCCAGTCAGAGGTCATAAACCACTCATGAGAATGTAGAAGGCTAGGGGAAACCTCCACATTATTTTCTCAGGAAAGTGTTTATGAGCAGGTTAAAAATCTGGAATGAAGTAGCGACATGTTAACAAATTTCATACTGATCCATGGATTAAGCAACATGAAATCAATTGTAAAACTCGTACTCTGTACCAGTAAGAAAATGTACAAGTCAATGTGAAATCGTGTAAGTCATCAACAATAAGACAAGTTTGTGTGGATTTGTTCTGTTGAATTCCTAACTACGTAACATTGCTGTTTGTATTGACACTTCGCAGTTAACACTTAGAGTACCTGTTCTTGTGAAAGCCCCCTATTACAACTTTGTTCTAGCTAATATAATTGTATTTTTTTTTTTTAAACAATCCTTGCTACTGTCATTAACTAATGTAACTGTACACCTGTCCTCTTTATATGAAAGTTCATGAGCTGAAGATTAAAAAGAACAGCTTTGTCAATGGTTAACCCAGAATTTTTTTTTTAAACACTGCTAGGCAGAACAGTTTGGTTCATATTCAATTATTACATTTTAACGCATTGTAAAATGTTATCGTTGTTCATAACAGCAATGTACAACCATATCTGAAGGCTCCAGCATGTATTTTTCTCTCATCTGATGCAATAGTTCCTTCAGTCTAAACAGTCTGGCAACTCCCAGTCTAATAGTGACTGCAACTGCAGAGGTAGCAATCATAAGGAATACAACATGCATTTATGATGATTAAGAGCTGAAAGCCGGTTACACCAAACATTTAAACCAATCCTGCCATGTCTGATGTCACCTACACTGTTGTAAGCTGTACCCATTACACAGGTGCACTTAAACCAAGGATACTTATCCTAACTATCTTCTGATACTCAGCACCTATGTATGAGGGGGCTTAAAATGAAAACCTTAAATGTTTTGTGTGTCTGCGTGCATATATTCTAGAAAAGTAAAGAACAAATGTATCACTTTTCGATGTAGTCACCACTGTGTTCAATGCAAGTCCTCCAGCGTTAATAAAGTACTTGGATTCCTGTAGAAAAAATTCTCTGGGATCACTACTCAGTGTGCCTGCCTGGTCGTGAACAGTCAGTTACAGAAGTCACACCGCTTTGAAACTTCCAACTCCACTCATATACTTGCTGGACTGACAGGCATGCATCACCATACTGGACCACATTCGCAGATGAATTTCTATAGATTTCACCCGTTTACTGATCAAAAAATGGAAAACAGAATGCTGCTCCTCTTTAGTGCATGTCAAAAGTGGGGTGGCCATCTTTAAACTGTCATGACCTCAGTGTGTTTGTCTACACCGTGATGTCAAGTGATTAACATGCTTGACATCCTTAACAACAATACTGACAGGTTACAAGACAATGACATGGTTATTGTAATTTCTATCACACTTTTAAGGTTTTCTTCTGAAGCCCTCTCATATTTGTCCAGAGTACAATAATAGAATTTATGTTAATAAATAATTTCAAACTTTTAAACCAATATTCGCAAACATTTTACAAACTAACAAATTCCTGTTCACATTTTGCAAATGTAGATACAGACAACTTCACTGTGGATAAAGAACATTTCACTATGAATACAGAATAGTTCACGCATATGTGTAAGTATAAATCATGGAATGTAAGCAAGGGAACAACATAACAGTAGAGGTTTGTCTGTTTTCACTCTATGAAGAATCCATACTGAACTATGAATATATGGGAAGATTGCATCCTCAAACAATGAGAGATATTAAGGCAACTTTATTTGCTCAGTCACTAAAATTTAGTGTACCGATTATTGCCAACTAAACTGTCATCATTACATTAGTACAGATGTGACTCTATGATGGATATCATTCTGTTCCTCTTTCACCCAATTTGAAATCAACTGTCAGGTGGGAACCAAATAATTATTATTAAAATGAAAAATGGAATGTAATATAGAAAAAAACATACTCCAACTAATAGTTAACAAGACCCACATGCTCAAGAAGCAATCTACAGAACTTTTATAAAAGAATACCCAGTCTTCTATATTTGTGTGTGGTTTGAAGGGTCCTTTCTTATTAATGGACAACAAAAACAAACATAAATTACCAAAATGTATTAACTAGAAAAGCTTTCCACAGAAATCCACAAAAGAAAGAAAATAAAGAGTGGCCAAGTGACAAAGAAAAGAATTTAAGACATAGATAAATAAATTGCAAAAGAAATTGGAACAAACTACAAGATACAACAAAAGCTGGGTGAGAATGGTATAAAATGGTCTATGTTTCAGAGGGATAAAAAGGCTGCAGTGAAAACAAGAATTATGGTCTTTCTTAGTTCCATAAAATCAGTGCTTGTGGTCCAGATCTGTGCCACCTCTAAATAATGTTTCCTTACCCGTTAGATTACTCAATATTTTTTACTGTCTACTGTATATTTGCAGTACACAAATGAGCACATCATTACATTAGCAAGGTAGCTAGAGAGACTGTTGAGTGTGGCTACATACCTATTCAAAGCAAATGAAAAGCATATTTCAGTTATAGAAAGCAGACAATGAGGCTAGAAGCCGCTCACCTCACCTGTGACAATAACTGTATATGCAAAACATTTCATATCATGATGACAGTACAGGATTACATTTATACAATAAGCAAGCATAATGTAAAACTTCTATTCTCACCAGTAAGGAGATGCACTTAACGCTATTGAAAACCAATAAAACAATTAAATGTAACCACAATAAACTTTCAGATGACCATCTCTACTTTGAACTTGGGGGTACACATAGACTGCTACTGGTACAATCAGTAATGGGATTCTTCGCTGGCTGTTGAAGATGAGGATGGGGCACATATAGGAAATGTCCCCAGTGCTATGATGTCAGCTCTTAACTCAAATAGAAATTTAAAAAATGCTCACATACTTTCAGTTTATAAATTTCACACAGGCATGGAAATACCATTCAGACTGTGAATCCAATTTGGATACTAATCTGTATTGCTCAGAGAAAATAATCCATTCCCACATAACCCATTCCAGAAATGTTGCAAACATATAGTTACAGGCCAGACTAATTTCCATACACTCACTGAGCACTAAACTGAGCCTGACACCTTCAATTTGCCATACAACCACTCTCATGCTTTTCCAAAGATCCCAGTTCTAAGGATGACCTGTTCCAGGGACTCGAATAAACACATTTGAAGCTGCTCTCAAGCCAATCACTTAAGAGTTCACCTGAATCCTCCATCTGAAGAATATCAAGTTGTGCTTAAGCAAACTTCTTCTTCTCTCTTGTCCTGTCTTGCAATATCAGGATATGAACAGATGTATGGAACAAGCTCAGTTATGTACCACATAAACGGTCGTGCTTGGTGCTTCAGTTATGTACCACATCAACAGTCGTGCTTGGTGCTTCAGTTATGCTGTTTATCTGTCTGTTGCAAGGTTTGCCTTTTGTTCTTTCCTTATTGCATTCGAGCTTAAACAATGTGTACCACAATTCAAGACCAACACCGTCTTGTCCACATCGCATTAAATAATGTTTCAATACAGACTGTAAACATTTTAACATTACATTATTTTATAGCATATATTATTGTTGAACATAGCAAAAGAAAAACAAAACCATAAGCACTTTACAGTATTTCAACTGAGTATAAAACATTCAAACCTGGTATATGTCAGCTGTAAGTATAATATAATCCAAGTATAATATAATACAGCTTCGGTAAATAATAAAAATTAAACTAAATACAAAACAATTAACCAAAAATAACTTCTATCTTTCAAATAAAAAGAGGAAAATACTGTGAACACATTTCTGTTTCCAAAACAATGGAAATGAAATGTAAGAGCAGTAATGCTATAATTGTGGGGACACACTGCTTTCTGCAGCTACCATGTTTGCTTGACAACCTTGTGGCCATGTGTTCCAATTTCCAATGAAGCAGGGATGTTTTTAAATAAATTACCCAAGCTCGAGGTGGACCTAGCCTAAAATGACTACTGGGAAATGTTCTGTGAGGTACAGGCGGCTGGAATGATAATGACCATATCCCCCGTTGAGTCTCAACTATTCTTTCACATTTTAGAACTAGTACCATATAAGAAATATTCCTCACAGATGTAAAAGAGTCATGAGGGGGGATTCGAACACATGACCATGGCCCAACAGGCAAGCATGCTAGCCACTGTTGCACAGCAGCTCCCTAAACAATGAAATACTGTGTACACATGAGCATAACATTAATGTTTCAGTCAATGCAAACATAATAACATCACTCATCAGTCAATGCAAACATGATAACATCACTCATCAATTTCATTCAGGAATGCCTAATATAAAAACAAAATCAAGGACCCTATGGTACTGGCCCCATATTTTCTTGTACACCAACAGGCACTCGAGGGATGATGTGGTCAATACCACGTCAGCCGTCTTTAATTCCCAGAATATTTCTCAGTAACCTCTTTAGGCTGGGTCTAACCTGGGAGTTAGGCCCAATTTTTAAAACATGAACACCTCGATAGGGACTCAAACACATGACCACTGAGCCAGCAGCCAAACATGCTAGCCACTGTGCTACCACAGCTCCAGAAATATACTATGCCAATAGATAACTCCACTAACAATGTCATCTATTAATATGGGTTATACCACAAACATGATACAAAACACTTGTACTGTGAATCATAATGATGTTAATGAAACTAAATTACATGAACACATGGGGAAACTATTGCTTACATTCACTTAATAGCATCAATACTATTAATTGCTTTTGGTTGTTAACGTTATGTGGTTACCAGCCAGATGACAACCACATAAACCTAGTAAAATGAATATATATATATATATGTGTGTGTGTGTGTGTGTGTGTGTGTGTGTGTGTGTGTGTGTGTGCGTGCGTGCGTGCGTGCGTGCGTGCATGTGTGTGTGTGTGTGTGTGCGTGTGCGTGCGTGCGTGTGTGTGTGTGTGTGTTTTTTATCCTGTCATCCTGATGAGGAAGCCATGCAACCTACAGAGTGTTTGTAAAGTCTCACTACACTTTGTATGTAGGTCAAATTTGACAAATGAAGTACATGGCGTCATGAAAAAATGTGCTCCACAGTCCATCATGAAACAATATGCAGCGAAAGGCTGTCATCTGCTGGAGTAATTCTTTGCACTCTAAACAGAATTTTATGGGTTAAACAAGTGTTTCGATGTGGCAGTCGATACCCACATTGCAGAAGGTATTTGACAATATGAAGAGAGTGTACAGTCATGTCTTGAAACCCGTGGTGAATATCTCCAACACCTGTTACATTGAATACTTCATTGGTAGTTTCCAGCTTCTCCAAAACAGTGTTAGATCATAGAAGGGACTATTGCACATTTTTTGATGATGTTATGTACTTCATTTTTCAAATATGATCAACATACAAAGTGTAGTGAGACTTCACAAACACCCGGTATAACAACAGATATCATGATACATCTGGACACAACACTACACACAACAGGTGGACTCCCCCACCAAGTAGAACAATTCATCAGATCTAATGGGAGAGCTTTGAAGATTCAGAAAAAGTTAAGCTACTTCCATGAACAGCATGTTACATCTGGTTGGTCAGAGTAGGGCACATCTCCATTCACTTCCAGCAGCTTTCTTCTTCTTCTTCTTTGGAGAAGGCTGGCACCTACAAGAAATAAGTAGCAACTGCAGACAATCCTGTCACAGATGTGAAAATGTTAAAGATTTCTCATATACAATGCCAAGACATATGGAATCTGAATGAACACAAAATATAAGTGGGAAGCTCAATGAAAGGAAATATAAACACATTTGCAAAAATGAACATTTCAACCAGTTTTTATCAACAAACAAATAAAAAAAACAAGATTACTCAGAAAATCTTAAATACTGTTTTTTTTTTTTTTTGGCGTTCACTCGCTTTGAACTAAAGCATACTCAATACACATGCTACTAATTCTAGTGCTCTGGACTGATTTTTGCCTATGAATTAGTTTTCTCAATTACCAGTGTCCCTTGCCATCAGGCAAACCCACTCCAACTTCTGAGGTACTTGTAAATTTGCTCCCCCAAGTCAAGGAAGAGAAGTCAACATTTTAATGCAACTGACTGATGTAGGGGTAGAACCGGCTACCTCGGCATCAGCACACTGGAAGTTCAAAAGTAATTGCTCTTATTCATTCAGTCAGTTTGTTGATGAAAACTTTGGTTGAAACGTTTACTTGTATCTCTCTGTGTGTGTGACGTGTGTGTGTGTGCGTGCGCACGCGCATGCGTGCGGGTGTGTGTGGGCGCATGTGCATGTGGTTTCTGTTCATCAAGCTTCCTAATTATGTTTGGTGTTCATTCAAATTCCAGTATCAGATCGGCAGCAATAACCTCCCCTTTTTACGATACCCATTACACTATCAGTTGGTGTGACAAGTTCTCTCCCCCACCACCTACCTAATCTGTCTTCAACATTTAGTTAAGCCATGTTCATGTATCAATTCTTCAACTCAATGTCTAAACAATGTGAAGATACCTATCCTCTCCAATTTGGTTATTTGGTATAAGTAATGAATGTGGTAGTATCTATTCTCTTCAACTTGGTTTATCTACGTGATATGCGGGAGTCGAGGGAAATGAACGAGCTGATAAATTGGCTGGCTCTGCACCGCCTGTAGATGGCCAGCCCATGGATCGTGCCGATGTTATTAACGCCCTTAAAGATATGGCGAGAACAGAGGATTTTGACGCCAGTGATTCCACATCGCTTTCCAGGATGAAAGACCTGGGAGTAAGAATCGGCACAGCCAGACGCGAGAGGTACATCGGGAAAACAAAGCGCCTCGTCAACCAACACAGAACTGGCACTATTAGCCACCGGACGCTGATGCATATGCTGGGGGGAGGATCTGAGCACCTATGGACATGTCCGGAGTGCAACGAAGATACCCCAACTGATAACTAACTAACTAACTATCTACGTGATATGAAGATACTTATTCTACAATTCAGTATATTTCAGCTCTGTGGAGGCTATTCTCCACATTTCAGTATATCAAAGTAATGTAAAGTTATCTATTCTCTACACTGTAGTATATGTAGCTAATGTTGAGGTATCTTTTCCTATAAACGTGGTCTAAATGATGGGAAGATACCTATTCTCCAAATGATATATCTAAGAGATGTGAAAATATCTATTCTCCTACATGGTGTATCTTAAGTGATGTGGAGATACCTACTGCACAACTTGGTATATGTAAGATATGTGGATATACCTGTTGCACAGCTCAGTGTATCTTAGTGATGTGAAGATATCTATTCTCCAACTCAATGTATCTTAAGTGATGTGAAGATACCTACTGCACAACTATGTGTATCTGAGAGATGTGGATATACCTATTGCACAGCTCAATGCATCTAAGTGATGTGGATATACCTGTTGTAAAGCTCAATGCTTTTAAATTATATGAAGATGCCTTTTCTCTTCTCTTCAGGACATCTAAATGATGTGGAGATACCTACTGCACAACTCAGTGTATCCAAGATCATGTGGAGTTACCTATTCTCTCCACTTCGGGATGCCTAAATGATCTGGAGATATCTATTCTACAACTCAGTGTATCTAGGCGATGTGGAGATATTTTTCTCTCCACGTTAGAATATCTAAATGATATTTTGGTGCTGACATCTTTCTATGATAGTATGTAAAGTTGCCCTGAATGTCCTATAACTGGCGTCCTCTGTCTCTTTTTCCATCAATCTCACCAGTTGTTACAATATGGTCCAATTGTTCTCTTTGCATGCGGCCACACAATGTCGACTGTCACCCTCTGATGTTTAATGTAAGCTTCCTTTATGTTTTAGCTTCTTTCAAATCATTCAGATTACATATTCTGGCTAGTGTGATTAGATCTTAGACCAGAACAATTGAATGTGGTTGTACAGGTCACAAAAACTGACCTTATAACCCGGATCACCTCATGAAAAGCCAGATCGACATTCAATGGTGGATCTTTAGCACTTGTTTCAATGTATGGTATCTGGAAAAATATCAAGAAGTGACTTAATTATGTACAAGGTGGTGGTAATGTTATTCAGATTCTCTTGTAGAAGTGTGAAATGAGTTTCCTGCTTTCACACTTCTCCTTCCAAATAGGTCGATGGTGTCTATTTAAAAAAGACAACTCCAGAGCTGTATGTCTGTAAGGTAAAGGACACTCATCCATACCCTGAGGCAAACTGGGTATATGGTAAGTAAGTAAAGAACCCTCTTCCACACCTTGAGGCAAACTGGGTATATGGTAAGTAAGTAAAGGACCTTCTTCCATACCTTGAGGCAAACTGGGTATATGGTAAGTAAGTAAAGGACCCTCTTCCATACCTTGAGGCAAACTGGGTATATGGTAAGTATAGGACCCTTTTACATATCTTACGGGGCATTGGGCAAACAGTGCTAGATCCATATTTCTATAAACAAATCTGCACTTGGTGTGTCATGTGGTCTGTATCCCGCTGGCGGTCTTCACTTCCAAGAACATTTCCTGGTACCAATTTTAGGCTTGAAAAATGTTTCAGAATATCCCAGCCTCGATATGGCTGACCTCTGGTCAGGCAGGCAAGAATGATGGCCACTGTGCTACCACAGCTCCCCTAAAATTATATTTGCTTCAGAAAAAGACACTATCCTTCTTTTAGTGGACATTACCAGCACTGTGCTCCAGTTTCAATCCACTGTTGAATTTTACAGACTGTCTTACAAAATTTTGAAAGAAAAATAAATGTTCTTTTAATGAAAACAAAGCTCATGCAATTAAAGTCAAGAACTGACATCACAGCACGCAGGACATTCCCATATATGCTCCATTCCCATCTTCAACAACCAGCAAAAAGTCCCAAAATTGACGGTACCAGTTTCATTCAGATTATGTGTCAGTCTGACCTTTCCCTCTGAGTACTGAGGGTCAAACAGATCCTGTGGTCACTCCACGCCATGGTGATTTATATGTTCCTCCAAACTATTCACATGATCCAAAAGACCACATCTGCCTTATATAATTTCTTATTAATAATATTTTTCATCTTCTGTACAATTTTCTCATTTATTTTGTTGTTTCCTTCTATGTGCAATGTTGTTTATATTTTTGGTCCATTCACCAAATAAAGAATAAACCTACTCATATCATTTCCTTTGGTTCTTTTTACATTCTTGATCAGATTTTGATTCCTATGTCAGATATCAACATATCTAAAATTAAAATCTCTATACAGTTTTTCTCTGACAGATTCCGAGCACCAGAACTGTGTTCTGAAAGATCTGTGTAGATTATTTGTGTAAGGCATGTTCTGCTGTTATCTTTGACCGATTCACACACTTTCAAGACCAGTGCCTATTCTGAACTTGCTGTACAACAAGCTATGTGGTATAGAAGTTTAGAATTACTTCCAGGTACTTATAATTAAAAGTAATTGAAATGGTACAAGTGGTCCAAAAGTGTACATATGCTTTCAGGATTCGCACTCATTCCGAACTTGCTACACATGGGGTCTAGAAGTTTACATATGCTTTCAGGATTAATACTCTTTCTGAAGTTACTCTACAGAAGGTATAAAAATTTACAATCTAATAATGATTATAAAAAGTCTGCATAGTTGTTTTTCTTGTTTTGAATTGCATGCATCCTGACATATTAAGCTTAAGTTAACTGCATGTTCTTTGTAGAATATTGCAATCAACCCTAGCATTTATTGGTTGTTTGTAATTTACTAGAAAATCTTACGCTCAATAGTTTGCCATTGCTTTCTGAATAGCTGATGCCTCATAACCATTAAAATCAAAGCAAAAACTCTCTGCTTCCAAATCATCCACAGCAGCTTATAGACACATTTTAAGGACCTCTGTGACACATTTTCTCCTAGTCCTGCAAACATAATTACTTTACTACTCCTTTAAAACACTAGCTATGTTGTGGAATTGTGAAACTGTGTTTCACTAACCCTTAAATCACAGATGCTGACACATTAAAGTAACAAACCAAAATATTTAAAATAAAGAAGTCTGAGTAAAACTTCTACCAGTAAAACTGAAAATAATATGTATCTTTACATTGATGTATCAGAATTAATGCAAGCAGAAATGCATGCCTGAAACAGGGTTAAGGTACTACAAAATGAAGTGCTTGTCTTGTGTTTCACCACCACCCCTCCCTCCTCCCCCCTTTCTTTCTCTCTCCCACAAAATGCTACAAACCTTTAGACTGGTGGCCAAGTTAAAGCCTTGTTCCTCCGTCACAACCCTCTGATGAATGAGATCCACCTTGTTGGCTACCATAATCATTGGATATGTATCTCTGGATATGTAACAAAAGTGAAGAAAATGAAATATTTTGGGCAAGGAAAAAGACATGAAGGGCTAGAAAGGATAATTATGGAGGGTAGTGTGAAAAGGAGATGGGAAAGAGGAAGGCCAAAATATAGATGAATTCAAGATATCACAAATTAATTTATATAGATCCTCATAGGTGCTAAGGCATATATGTACAGAGTTGTGTCTTATAGTCTGAGCTAACAAACGAGCGTGGAACAGGAATAGATCATTCCAGCTGAAATTAATCACCCAGTAACTTCAAAAGTGCAGCTTATAGACATAGTTTAAGGACCTCTGTAACACATTTTCTCCAAGTCCTGCAAACATAGTTATTTTATTGCTCCTTTAAAATAACCATTAACTTGCAAAGCACTTCTTATAGACAAAAGTCTGGGGCCCTCTGGACATATTTTTTTTTCTTAATTCGCAAACACAGTTACAGTAATTCTTCTTTCAAAATCATATGCTTAAAACTGACTCCTCGGGGTCAGCATGGCTGAATGGGTAAGAATGCTCATTCTTGAACACCCGTTGTGCTGAGGTAGTGAGTTCAACCCCTACACCAGTCAGTTGAACTAAAATGTTGACTTCTTGTCCTTGACTTGGGGACGTAAATTACTAGTACCTCTGAAGTCAGATTGGGCTCGCCTAATGGTGAAAGACACTGGAAAAAGGGAAAGCTAATCCATACGCAAAAATCAGTCCTGTGCACAAGACATAGTAAAACATGTATGGACTACGTTTGAGTTCAAAGTGTGCGAGCGCAAAGAAAAACATTCCTAACATTTTAAAAAAAATTAGTTTTTTTCTTTTCACTGTTCTGTTTGTCATCTGCTGTTACCTTTTATTTACAATACGTTGTTTGTATAAAACATAACTCCCTGGAAACTTTCCAGCACTTCAATAAATACATCTAATTGCCTTTGGACCATATAGCTTTAAGGTAACTTATCATATTTATGTTCAGCACAGTGGATGCAATGTAGCTAGCTATTGATTCTGACAACTCAAAAGGTATAGCATGGGGTATAGTTACATACAAACTTCCTGTACATGTTAGTGTAACAGCTGTAACAACTAGCAACTACTCACTCACTAGGTCAATAAATCTTTCAGCTACACTTTCTACTAGCTTCACCTTGATCTGCTGTAGAGGGTCAAGGTCCATGCACTGTTTTGCACCACTGCAAATTACATTATTTTGTCTCAATATGGCCATTGACCCATACCACTGCAAATTATGTAATCTTGTCTGAATGTGCTTTCATGTTTATCCAACATGTCTAAAGGAAATATGCAAACTTCTACAAAGAAAACTTACTAGTTTGTAAGCATGCGATGAGCGAATTAACAAACATAAGACGTAAATTCTGTAAGATTTACTAAACACAAAAAGTGACAAAATGAATGTTGCAGCAAAAGACTTCATCAGCACAAAAACAACATACACGCACAGATACAATTACATGAAACAATCTACATGAAAATATATATTAAGGCTACTTATCTTTTTGTTATCTAGTTGGTAAGCATAGAATATACCACGTGTTACTGGGAAAATGCCAGCTTGAAGGCAAAGAAGAACAAACAATCTTTACCAAAGAAACATATACACTTTTTTTAAGGGAAAATGTCAACTTGTACTTCAGTAACATATCAATTGGTATGCAGGGAATATGCACATGTATGTGTGCATAGATAAAACCAATTTGTACACAAGCAGAATACCAAGTTGTGCACAATGAACATACCAACTTATACACAATGGACACTGTAATTTGTACACAAGGAACACACCAGCTTATATACACAAAACGCACTAACTTGTATGCGGGAAACAAATGTACCCAAGAAACACACTAACTTTATCTAGGACTCATAAAAAGGACACACACATGACTTCTTCTTATGTCTTTTGTATTCCAATGAAACACTGGCCCTCAATCATCTCATGACAAGCCTTTCTAACTGTAGACTTCATGACTGATTGGACTTTACAGCCAAGCTTTTCTGTACAATGAGGTGGCTAGCCTCATGCCAAACCCTTCTAGCTGAAGACTTCATGACAGACTGACTTTACAGCCAAGCTTTTTTATACTATTCTTCTTTTTCTTCTGCGTTCATCCCGAGTTTTTTTTTCTGGACGTTATTGCATTGTGCTTGTTTACAGCAGAGCTGTGTTCTTGCACCGTTAGGCCGACACATCCAACTTCTGTGGGCATTTGTTGACCAGGTTAACCTTCCTGGAGCTTTTCTATACAATATATAGCCTCATGCCAACCCTCCTTAGTTGCCTCTTCTGACACATTTGATAGGTTACAGTGTTACTATTCTCTGTTTCCCTTATGGGTCCTTATATCACATTTTCCACACCATGACATCAGCAGAAAGAAAAGTAAGAGCTGTGGCTATATCAGTATTTCTTTAAAACAATGCATGAAAACATAATTTACCTCAGCAGCAGTAATGCCTATTTCTCTTACCTATCCTTCACTCTTAGAATCTGAGTGTGAAAATGGCTGATGTTTTCAAAGCTTTGCTTGTCAGTGACAGAATAGACAAGCAGAAATCCATCGCCTTTCCTCATATACTGTTCTCTCATGGCACTGAACTCTTCCTGTCCAGCTGTGTCCAGGACTGTATAAGATAAGACAGTATAATACTCAAACTGTGCAGTACAGAAAGATGAGGCATTATAATATTCAGTGGTAGAAGACAATACAATGTTGAGACAAGATAGTAAAATTTGTAGTGGTACAAGACATAGCAGCATTAAGACAAGATAGTGTAATTGTTGTGGTATGAGACAGTGCAGCATTAAAACAAGATAGTGTCATTTGTAGCAGTACAAGGCAGAACAGCATTGAGACACGACAGTGTAGTTTGTAATGGTAAAAGACTGCAGCATTGAAAGAATATAGTGTTATTTGCAATGATAAACAAGACAGTGCAGTAGTGATACCAGATAGTGTAATTTTCAGTGGCATAAGAAAGTGTAGTATTGAGACAAAATAGTAAATTTGCAGTGGTAATAGACAGTGTATTATTGAGAGAAGACAGTGTAATTTGCAATCGTACAAAGCAATACAAGAAACGGTACAAGAAAGAATGAATTTTCAGATTTCTTCTACAAAACCTTGGAGATGTGGTTTTATAGAAGAAAGCTGAAAATTCATTGGACAGCCAAAATGAGCAATCTGGACAATTTGAGGGAGGCTAAGTCGCAAAAGACAGCTTATCACAAACATCAATGTAGGTAGTCATCATTTTTGACCACTTTATGAGATGACAAAAACTAGAACTTGTGACAACCAGAAAGATTTGTCGAAAGAGAGATATAGGGCGACAGTGGGAGAAAATTCTTGAGTCTTGCATCATGGCACGGAAGGGAGTCGTCAACACATGAATTGATCCATGCTTTTGGGAGATCAAAATTTGTGCAGAAGCATGATCACCCAAGTCAGCCGGCAAGACACTTTTTAATGACAAGACAGAGAGGTATTGAGACAAGATAGTATAATTAGCAGTGGCACAAGAGTGTACTCTCTCTCTCTCTCTCTCACATATACACACAATCTCTCTCTCTCTCTCACACACACACACACCTCACCCCCTCCTCCATCTCATAAAGTGTTTAAAGGGGTTCTTTACTTGCTGATTTTACTAATAGTAACCTTAGCTACTCCATGGAATCTCTTATTAAAGATTATAAAACAATCAGGCCTTACAGCAAACTTCTGAAATAAAGGCAATACTCACCATCCAATATGCACCACTGGCCATCAATTTCTGTGTACTGGATATACGAATCCTCGATAGTTGGGTCATAATCCTGCACAAAAAGCTTTTGAAAAAACTGAATGGTAAGTGCAGACTTGCCTACACCACCATCTCCAACCACCACAAGTTTGTATGTCTGTGCATTTTCTGCATTGACTGGTTTTGAAGACATTGTCACTTGTTTTGACATACAAGAAGAAATACCTCTGATTTTTAACATGAACAAATTCTGTGAGTAATCACTAGGCTGCCATGGGTGTGTGCTAGTCTAATCTCTCAGACTCCTACTGAAATGAAATAAATAACAAACAATTATTATATATGAGAGAGAGAGAGCAAGCGAGAGAGAGAGAGAGTGAAAGAGAGAGAGAGAGAGAGAGAGAGAGAGAGTGAGAGAGAGAGTGAGCGAGAGAGAGTGAGCGAGAGAGAGAGATAGGGGGGAAGAGAGGGGGAAGAGAGAGAGAGGGGGAGGAAGAAAGAGGGGAGGAGAGGGGAGGGAGGGGGAGAGAGGGTGGGGAGGGAGAGAGGTGGGGAGGGAGGGAGAGAGGGAGGGAGGGAGAGAGGGAGGGAGAGAGAGACAGAGAGACAGGGAGGGAGTGAAAGAGAGAGGGAGGGAGTGAGAGACAGAGAGAGGGGGGAGTGAGAGAGGGGAGGGAGGAAGAAAGAGGGAGGGAGAGACAGGGTGAGAGAGGGAGGGAGAGAGAGACAGTGAGAGAGTGAAAGAGAGAGGGAGGGTGTGAGAGATGGAGGGAGGGGGAGAGGGAGGGGAAGACAGAGAGAAAGAGAGAGGGAGGGGAGTGAGAGAGAGAGAGAGAGAGAGAGAGAGAGAGAGAGAGAGAGAGAGAGAGAGAGAGAGAGAGCATGCACACACAGGTTGACCCAGACTAAAATGGGTTCCAGAAAATGTCCCAGGAAGTAGAGGTAGACAACATAATATTCACCACATCACCCATTGAGTACACCATGGTATATACAATATGGGGCTTGCACCATATACCCAATATGTCTCAAGGCATGTAATAGTGTCCTTTACACTGACTGTTTGCCTCTCTCTCTCTGTGTGTGTGTGTGTGTGTGTGTAAGAGAGAGAGAGAGAGAGAGAGACAGAGAGAGACAGAGAGAGGGGGGAGTGAGAGAGGGGAGGGAGGAAGAAAGAGGGAGGGACAGGGTGAGAGAGGGAGGGAGAGAGAGACAGTGAGAGAGTGAAAGAGAGAGGGAGGGTGTGAGAGATGGAGGGAGGGGGAGAGGGAGGGGAAGACAGAGAGAAAGAGAGAGGGAGGGGAGTGAGAGAGAGAGAGAGAGAGAGAGAGAGAGAGAGAGAGAGAGAGAGAGAGAGAGAGAGAGAGAGAGAGAGAGAGAGAGAGAGAGCATGCACACACAGGTTGACCCAGACTAAAATGGGTTCCAGAAAATGTCCCAGGAAGTAGAGGTAGACAACATAATATTCACCACATCACCCATTGAGTACACCATGGTATATACAATATGGGGCTTGCACGATATACCCAATATGTCTCAAGGCATGTAATAGTGTCCTTTACACTGACTGTTTGCCTCTCTCTCTCTCTCTCTGTGTGTGTGTGTGTGTGTGTGTGAGAGAGAGAGAGAGAGAGAGAGAGAGAGAGAGAGAGAGAGAGAGAGAGAGAGAGAGAGAGGTGAGTGTGAAATGTGAGAGCTCACATTTTTCACATAATTTACAAATGGACATTAACAAGCTAATAAATATTTTATTGATATATTATTAAATATTCTTTACAATAAACTTTTATTAATCAAGGTGAAAAATAGAGCCAATCCTGATGTATGGAAGTAAATCATAGACACTAAGTGAGCAATTATATGTAAGTTGTAGTTTCATAGAAGAATGGTGAATACACCATGATCGGATAGAAAAGTAATGGAGATATCTTGAAAGAAGTTAACTTACAAAGAGAACTGGTTTCTCACATCAAAAGAAGACAGTCCACAAACTTCAGTTATATAATTAGAAAAGGAAACCTGGAGTACACTGAGACAATGGGAAAGCTGGAGGGAAGGGGAGGCAGAGGGAGATCAGAGAGAAGATGCTGGACAGTTTAACAAATCATGGTAATGGAGGAACGTCTGTATCAGAAATAATTGCCAGCACAAGGAACAGAAGGCTGTGAACAGACATGATCACAAACACCACATGGCCTGGACTATAAGAAAAAGATATTTTTCAGAAGTAGATTTTTCATCATGGCAAATAGAAATGTTAGTCGTGTGAAAGCACATCTGTCAGTGTTTGAACCAATACAATACAGAAAAACTACATCGCACAGTTTCTACTTGATCACACAAAACTAGAAGTGTCAAGAGAAGTCAGGGCCATTTCAGAGATGGAGGAAACAAACAAACATTTTGATGACATCACACTAATTTGCAGTGTTTTTAACAATTAGTTAACTATAAGAAAAATATGTTACAATAGAGCAAATTTCTAAAACTTTTAGATGTTTCCTTTTACCACCTGCTTCTTCACAACATGTATGCCCATCAACTCCATCATTATCATCATCAATGCTTAGTTTAGTTTAGTTTAGTCGATGGATCAACATCACGGTACACAGGTGTAACCCATAAGTGCTCCGTTCTCCTCCTAACTCAAACCTGAATCTGGAGAAACTCAGCTCAGTGCACGAACTCCGTAGCACCTGCAAGGATCCTGAAATATTCTGGGTAGATTTTTAACTCGAAATTTTGCCCGGGCAGCGCCGTTAGGCTACTCTTTTTCGATGTCCAACTACCAAGGGATTTTTTAAGTGCGTAACAATACACACGGGCATCCGATCTCACTACCTAGAGACCAGGGAAAATTTTATTACTCGAGGTCCACGAGAAAAAATCCTGGTCATAACCGGGGCTTGAACCCGGGACCTCCAGCACTCCAGGCGGACACCATACCTCGCGACCATGCAGCCCCAATGTTCATCAATGCATCTTGAGCAAACATCGGTATAAACATCATGATCTCATGTTAATTACTCGACAGATTATCCTCATTGTACATCAAACAATTCTGTCCATAAGTGCATGAATCCTCTCCTCAGTATCTCCCTAAATTTGTAGCAGCAGATGACACCTTTCTGAGATGGTTGATTATTCTTCTTTGGCCCTCTGGATAGCACTCTTATCTCTTCCACTTGATGTTGATGCAGTCTGGTCAAGGTTGCAGATTCAGTTATCATGTGATCCGTTTAATCACATTCAGAAGGGCATTAAGAAAATCACCCAAGTCCATTGCTTGTCCACTTTTCACAGTATTTCTGTCTGTCAGCCTGTCATTTTATTTTACACCCAAGTAGCCTGGCACAAAAACTGAAGTTGATGTTTGTCATCTTTGGCCTTCTCAGAGATTCTACCCACTGTCTTTGAGCCCAGATCATCTTTGACTTATCTTCCTGAGTAATTTCTTTGAGAAAACAATCTTACACTTTATCTTCCTGAGTAATATCTTTGAGAAAACAATCTTATACCTTATCTTCCTGGGTAGTATCTTTGAGAAAACAATCTTACACTTTATCTTCCTGAGTAGTATCTTTGATAAAACAAGCTTACACTTTATCTTCCTGAGTAATATCTTTGAGAAAACAATCTTACACTTTATCTTCCTGAGTAATATCTTTGAGAAAACAATCTTACACTTTATCTTCCTGAGTAATACCTTTGAGAAAACAATCATACACTTTATCTTCCTGAGTAGTATCTTTGAGAAAATAATCTTACACTTTATCTTCCTGAGTAATATCTTTGAGAAAACAATCTTACACTTTATCTTCCTGAGTAATATCTTTGAGCGGAGTGACTATTCGCAATTCCATTGCGAATAGAGAAAAATTATATTCGCAATTGAAGTAGGTCACGTGATTATTCCTGTGCGTGTGTCCATATTACAATATTTTGTTGATCTGTTAACGTGTCCTCAGTAGCGTAGTGGTTAGTGTCTCCGCCTGTCACGCGGGAGTTCGAGATTCGATTCGCCGACTGTAAGCAACTTTTTTTTTTTTCATTTTCAGGAATTAGGTGACACCAATGCTAGTCTGATGATTTCGCTTTAGGCATATGTTTTCTACGGATTTTGCGTATTAGGTGTTGTTTCTCTTGCTGCACAAGAACCTGCACACTTGTCTTTCCTTTCTTATCTGTCCTCTACTTGTATTGTCTTGGGAAAGGAGCTTAGCCACCCGAACGCGAGTTCTTCTCTCTCTCTCTCTTTCTAAGTCTCGATCTCCCACCTCTCCCTTTCTTGTCTTTACCACTCTTTAATGTCTTTCAACACATCTTTCTCATATTTCTGTCTCTCACACTATCTTCGTTATCTATCGCTCTCCTCTCTCTTTTCCACCTGCTACAGATATATCTTACACTTTATCTTCCTGAGTAATACCTTTGAGAAAACAATCATACACTTTATCTTCCTGAGTAATACCTTTGAGAAAACAATCATACACTTTATCTTCCTGAGTAATACCTTTGAGAAAACAATCATACACTTTATCTTGCTGAGTAATACCTTTGAGAAAACAATCATACACTTTATCTTCCTGAGTAATACCTTTGAGAAAACAATCATACACTTTATCTTCCTGAGTAATACCTTTGAGAAAACAATCATACACTTTATCTTCCTGAGTAATACCTTTGAGAAAACAATCTTACACTTTATCTTCCTGAGTAATATCTTTGAGAAAACAATCTTACACTTTATCTTCCTGAGTAATATCTTTGAGAAAACAATCTTACACTTTATCTTCCTGAGTAGTATCTTTGAGAAAACAATCTTACACTTTATCTTCCTGAGTAGTATCTTTGAGAAAACAATCTTACACTTTTTCTTCCTGAGTAGTATCTTTGAGAAAACAATCTTACACTTTATCTTCCTGAGTAATATCTTTGAGAAAACAATCTTACACTTTATCTTCCTTAGTATCTTTGAGAAAACAATCTTACGCTTTATCTTCCTGAGTAATATCTTTGAGAAAAAGCAGGAGGACAAAAGAATGCATAGCTAGATATTACCTAGCAAACTGAAACAATTCTTGATCAGAAATATGAGATCCAAGTCAAGACACTGTGTATGAAAGAGAAAAATGAATTTCAGAAATTCTGTCTAGTAAATGTAGTATGTGATATGTGGTAGAAAAAGTAATTTCAAACAATAGGATTCAATAGGCAACATGTGGTTGCAACTTTATGATTAACTGCCAAGGCCAGCAAGTCACCGCAACGTGTAAGTGTTTTTAATAATTTACAAACATGTCCTGCGTTCTGTCTACACTGAACAAAACACTGTCAAGTGTCACTCTGACTCTGCTGTGTTGACTGTCGTCTGTAGCGCGGCGAGTTTCTTGAGGAAAGTGACTGAACCGGTAGAGTATTTAAAACAAAATATATCACTGTTACAACAAAATCATACCAATGCGTTTAATTTTAGTCACTGACCGCATACATACGGCGCTGGTATTTGTTGTAGCATTTAGATGACTCATGTACTGTAGTGGTTTGTTATTCACTTATTATTTGCGAAGAACCACCGCTCGTCGTCACCCGAACACAAGTAACCGGATATTATATTCCACCAGTGTGTTTTGTCATTTTATAGGCCAAAGCTACTCACATGCGAAATATATCACTTCTCTTGTTAAACAACGTATCGATTGTATACAAGTTGAGGCTAATTAACAATACAGTATAAAATATCACGTAGTTAGATATATTTTCTCAGCAGCAAACGTTTAATACGCATTAATGGCAGTTTAAAATTAGTATAACCTGCACATGTAGTTAACACCAGGCCCAGCAGACGTTGTGTATTGCGTGTCGTCCGACAACAACTTGTACATGGAGAATAAGCACTGCGTTTGTTAATGTGTCATCATTGTGTCAGGCTTGCAGTTTGTAACTTCCCAGCAAATTGAAGAGCGTGCATGCTCAAAATCAGTATGAATATGTGTACTTTTATTTTAAGTAAACCAAGATTTCCATCACTTATTAGCATTACTGTGACAGTACATTCAATGTGTGCGATAGCAGCAGTTCTGCTAGTCTTACTTACAGTTGTGTCGGCAGAGACCTGGGATGAACATTCGGGTACGCATAATAATAATATTAATAAAGATTATCCAAACTTCAGTGGGGTTCAGAAACGAGAAGCTGACAATGTTGAAACTAATGATGTAAATAAAGTCACGCCACAATTAAATGGAGGCTCTAGTAATATTTCCACTACAACTCCAGCTGTGCCAGTGCCAGAGTTGGCACATGATAAGAATATGCATGACAAATTAAACTGCTCTTTGGAAGCTGATAATGTGAATAAGACAAATTGTCCAGATTCTCATGATCAAGATGGTTATTTCAATTCACTGAAAAAACAAATGATTGATAACAAAGATATGCTTCTACGAACACTGTATGTGACTTTAGGAATCACTGGCATCATTGTGGTCTACTTTGTAGCTAGAACTCTTTGGTAAGTCACACTCATTTGTAACTTTGTAGCCAGAACTGTTTGTTAAGTTACACTCATTTGTAACTTGAGATATTGTATTCATAATTAGTTTACTTTCAGATTTATTTTGAATAACTGGGCCTATTTTGCCAATTATCGTCCTTTTGTGATTTCTTGCTGTGTATGTCAAATACCCGTGTTTGAAACATGGCGGTGCTAGTTTTTTCAAACAAGTTATAGGGGCCGGTCGTTCAGAAAGCAATGGCAAACTACTGAATGTAGCACTTGCCTAGTACATCAACAGCAGCTGAAAATGCTGGTGTTGACTGCAACGTCCCGTGAGGGATACGCAACAAATTTTTTTTTTTTTTATGTCAAGTATGTGAGGTATTTTATTTAATCAACTTGATACAGAGGTGTTAGCCTAGAATGTGCACCATTTTCTTTTATTTGAAAGCCAAACACTCACCTCATTAAATGGTATACCCCTGGTGGAATATCATACTGCCTTTAACTTATAATTTAGTCTAGTCTGTACACTAAAATCAGTAGAACTGTTTTGTTTCCTGTGCTAGTTTTGGTAAGGCATTGTGCGGAGCTGCAGTTTATGTCCTTCTGTCAGGTGTGTTAGACTAACTAATGTGAGCATATGTCACTGTAAGATGTTGTTCAGGGGTAGAAAATCCAGGTACCCGGTCACCATGGTGCCAGAAAATGTTTACGTGTGCCTGAATTTTTAAATTCAGTTCTAGAAATATTTTTTTAATATTTTGAGTTCCTTATTCTTTTTTTTTTTTTTTTTTTTCATATCCCTTACAGGATGTTGCAGTCAACATCAGCATTTTTCAGCTGCTGTTGATGTACTAGGCAAGATTACGCTCTGTAGTTTGCCATTGCTTTCTGAGCGACCGGCTCACATACCACTAGAACCACTACCAATTCTCGCGCAAGTTACATTCCTCATGTGGATATACAGGATTACGGAGAAAGACATTAATCCCTTGGCCAGGGAGACACTGTTAATATGGAAAGCAAATCCACTTGCAAAATTCAGTCCAGCTCTACTAGAAGCAGTGTGTATGGACTACGCTTGAGTTCAAAGCAAGCGAGTGCCCAAAAAAAAGTATGTCGTCACAACGGGAAAATAAGAGAGGTGAGAGGAGTCTAAGAGAGAGTAGATGTTAGTTTGACATCACGACATAGAGGAATATCAGTATCAGAAATTATTGGCAGCACACAAGATGGGGGATATTGGTAGGCATGATCTCTAATGCCACACAGGATGGACTATAAAAAGAAATGTTTTTGTAATTTTTCCTCAGATTCGTAGAGTATGCATTCGTTATCTGTGAAGAGTTATTTTTATTTTGCTTTAGTTTATATATGCCGGTCTCCGTGGCCAAAGGCTTGTGAACGTAGTTTGTGAGCCGGGTACCAGGCGTTCGAAGCTCAGCTGCGACCGATTTGTGCAGCAGACCGTGTCGCGTTGTGTTATAGCATGCTGGTATGGGAGCTGGTTGTTTCAGAAATCAATGGCAAACTACTGAACGTAACTATTTGCCTAGTATAGTAACAGCAGCTGAAAAATGCTGGTGTTGAATGCAATGTCCCGTAAGGGATACGCAACAATTTTTTTAATATCTATGCTTCCTTGTTTCCTTCATTTATGTTTACAATAATGAATTTGCCTCAGATGTTATTTTTTCCTTGTAGATAATGAATAGTAATGGTGATGGTTCATACCCTTGCCTTACCCCAGTGGTTATTTCAAATGGATCTGAGTGTTCTTCATTAGTTTTTACCATGCTTTGACATATTCTGCATAGTGCTTTATTGGTGTTGATGTCTAGTAGGTGCCCTTTTATCCAATATTCTTCTAAAATAGACCACAGCTTATTTATTTCAACTTTTACTCATTAACTATCTGCGTGCTCTGGCAGAATTATTTTATTTACTTTTTGAAATCAGTGGTTTACCTTTAATTTCAGTTGTAGTTTGCCAGTTCTCAAGACATTTTTCTGTTGTGAATTATACATATCACAGAAAAATATATATTAAGTTGTGGCTTATTTTAATTGCTTTGTTCTTTTTCAAAAGCAAAAAGTATGATTATGTCTGTGGCTTATGATAGTTCATGAGTTAACTGTGTTTTTATTATGTTCACTTTCCCCAGTGTCAAACTAAAATTTATTCATTGCCATTCTGTGTCTTTTTAAAGCAATATATGCCATTTATCTCTGTCGTCTAGCTGTTACAAATGTTTTAACTTACAAACCTCGCTTGTGGTGACACCTGTTTGCATCTGCAGGTGTGTTGTGCACTCACTGCAAAATCTCCTACCCACCACCACACATACTCTCTGTGTTCCGATATGTCTGTAAGTGTAAGTTATGTTTCACCAGATTGGACCAGTATCACTACACCTGTGGTGTAGGCTTTGCACAAACATGTTCATCTTGTGCATGCCAATAGGCGTGAGTGGTCATGGTTCACCATCTCACAGTTACCAGAGTCTAGGATAAGGTCCGTGTTCTTGTCCCTATTGTGCCATGCGCCCTGCCAGCCAGATATTTATCTGTTTGCCTTCCTCTTGCTCTTTTCCCATCAAGTTTGCAATTTGTCACTGAGTTCTAGTTTATTTCTCCTAATGCCAGCATCAACTCTAAATTATATGTGACTCCTCAGTTACAACAAGATTAAGGTAATTCTATGGTGGATACTGCTGGAGTGATGTGAAATGTTAGACCTTCACATATACTAGGCATGTACATTACAATGATGTGGAGTGACCATATAATTTTTACCATGCTTTGATATATTCTGCGTAGACCTTTGTTGGTGTTGATGTCTTGCTGCCTATACTTCTCAGACTATTTCCAGAACATTCTCAGAATTAATGGTATCCATTTTAGGAGCCTGGGTCCAGCTCAAGGCCATACTGGTCAGAATAAAATCTTGTTACTACTGGGGATTGAACTTGGACCACTGCCTTAGTAAGCAGGCTCATAAAAAATTATGGCCTTTCATCACCTTAATGACTGGCAAGTGACATTCCCGTATTTATGTTAATGCATTATTATATGGAAGACTGATTTTTAACTGTTCTATGCATTGGAATTCTGTTAATTTGAGCCCTGAAAAGAGCTTGCATGTATCTGAATGAGGTTGTTGTAGGGACTTTCCTCCCAGCCTGGTACTAAAGTACCATTTCTCAGGGACTGTCTGGCCGAGCAGCCTTCCCCTCTACTGTCTCAGCACCAGCAGGGTGAGCAAGATTAGTTCTGAAACTTTCCACCTGTAGGTTCTGAAACTTTCCACCTGTAGGTTCTGAAACTTTCCACCTGTAGGTTCTGAAACTTTCCACCTGTAGGTTCTGAAACTTTCCACCTGTAGGTTCTGAAACTTTCCACCTGTAGGTTCTGAAACTTTCCACCTGTAGGTTCTGAAACTTTCCACCTGTAGGGAGGCTTGTTAGGGTGTTACTGTCATGATTCAGCACATCACCTTCCAGCTGGCAGGGACTAGGCCTTGGTTGGTAATGTTCTCTACACAGGTTTGAAATATTTCATTATAAACTGATCAGCGCTAAAGGATAGTATATCGCCACATGCGATCTCACATTTTGACAGATGGACGATATATTGCCATATTAGGTTCATCGTGTTATTTGTTTTGTTTCATGGTATCTTCCACGATTTCACTGCTCAGTGAGTGGAATTTTACGTTATAATACTTGTTCATGTGATTGTTTACCATGTTTGGCCCAGACCTAGTTTTTGTTTGTCAATGAATCAGTTAAGACCCAACCCAGTGTCAGAGGAAAGTGTTACTAATTAACCCACTCTATCCAGATTTTTAAGTAAACTTCACACTAGCATTTTAACTTATTAATATCCAAATTAGTGTTATTTTAAGTGACTGCTGCTTGGATTTAGAAGAGGTAAAGTTACAACTGGCTTGTGCAGGAAGAGTTAATAATAGCAAATTTTACAATATGCATGGTGTGACAGCTGTAACAAAGCCACTTGTGACTGCCCCTAAGAAGGTTAACTTAAGGCTGACATCTGTTTTCTTTTTCTTTTTGTAAGTAACACTATGCCTTAACTTCTTTCTTTATTATGTGTCTTATTTACAGGTTGCGTAAAAGACGAACGAAGTCAAGAAAGTATAGAATTATTGCACAGAATGGAGATCAGAGAGATTTGGAGATGGAGCCGCTTGGAGATGGTAATGATGATGATGAGGATTACACTGTATTTGAGTTGAATGGAAGGAAAAAATAGGTTGGTTAAAGACTTGGTTTGTATATTAAATTTATTAAGTCTGCTAATGTATTGTTGTTGCCCATATTTTTTGGGGGCCCATACAGGAAGCCAAGAAGAGGAATACTGCAGCCTGTTATGCATGCTGTAAGACGTGACTAAGGAGAGATGGCAATGGGCTGGCTGCCTCATTCCATAGAAAACTTTAGCTGCAAACAGCCAAGAAATGTCGAGAACAGAGGACTTTGACGTCAGTGAATCCACATCGTTGTCCAGATTGAGAGACTTGGGAGTAAGAATTGGCACGGTCAGACATGAGAGGTGCATCGGGAAAACGAGGGGCCTCGTCAGCCAACACAGAACTGGCACTATTAGCCACCGGACACTGATGCATATGCTGGGGGGGGGGGGGGGTCTGAGCACCTGTGGACCTCACCGGATGCTGATGCATATACTGGGTGGTGGGGGAGGGGTCTGAGCACCTATGGACTTGTCCGGAGTGCAATTACGATACCCCAACTGATAACTGACAATTGATCCAAGTAGTCGTGACCAAGTCTACAGATAAGGATAGAACTAAGCCAACAAAGATGGAAGGAGGCTCTTCTAGAAGTACTATGCAGTGCAGAGAAAGCTGCAAGGAGTCTGGATCACTGTCTTACCTCCTTTCACCTAGGATAATCTCCAGAATTGTTACCTGGAGTGTTAGAAACATGTATTAATTTGGAAAGATGGCACAGGCTAGAGAAATGTTTTAAGAATGGCATTTTGGGATTATGCACACACACAAAATAGATGAAGTGGAGCAGGAAAAAAGCTTCTAAATACGTATAACAATGCTGTTTTCCGGTCATACAGAAGTAATGCTCAAAGGGGCAGAGAAAGAGTAGGAAGCCGTGAGTTCTAGAATAATAACAGCAACATTTAGAACCATCCAAAATAAACAAGTAAACAGAAGTGTTATTCAGTGTTGAGTGCCGGCAAATAAGAATGTGTCAAGGAAGGTGATGCTTTACTATAGGCAGTCAAAACAATGGCAATATGCAAATTTGGTGAAGGATCTGAATGCCAAAATAGGATCATATAACACAGGTTATAAAGAGATCATAGGGAAACATTGAAGTCGGGTAGTGACAGAATAAGGAGATACATAAAGTCTTATAAATAAGGAAATCATTACAAAGTAGGAAAATGTAATCATCCATATTTACTTATCTTCTTATTCTGCGTTCACCCGGAGTGTTTTTTCAGATGTAATTGCGTTGTGCCAAGTTTATTTGCACCCTTAGGCCGACACATCCGACTTCTGCAAGTGTTTGTTGACTGGGTTAACCTTTCCGGGTGTACTGGCTTATCAGAATTAGGAATTAGAAAGTTCTCATCAACATTAAAAATCAATTGAGCTGATGGGCTGAATACCTCGAGGAACTTTGAATAGACCAGACCCATAATACCCTCTGGATATTCAAACTGCAGAAATGGAGCTGAATATCAGTTGAGTTGAGTTGAGTTAAGAACCGACATCATTGCACCTACATGTTCTACTCCAATGGACCATGTGGTCTTAGAATGTGTCCACTTCTGGACCCTTTTTCACCTTGTATCACCATGTCATACAATGTATAGCCAAGCTAATAGGAGCTATTGGCCCTTTGCTTTTGATACAGAATAGCAGATAGGAACTATGTTTTATTCCTATTCTGCATCTGACACATACACAACAGACCAAGCTAATAGGAGCTATTGGCCCTTTGCTTTTGATACATAATAGCAGATAGGAACTATGTTTTATTCCTATTCTGCATCTGACACATACACAACAGACGTGCTCAGTCCCCTCGTTCAACAGCCAGCGAAGAGTCATACTACTAATCGTTCCCACCGCTATCTGATTAAAAGTTCTCCTGGTCTTCCCTCTCAGTTTTGAGATTGTTCCAGAACCCCTGCCGATCCCCTGCAATCTCATTCTTTCCACATATGGGTTCTAAATCTGTTCCTCTGCCTTCTCCACCTGGTCCCACAAGCGCATGACCACCTCCCCTTTGTCCATAGGCAAGATACCACCAAGAGGTGCATTCCCTGCTAGCCTATCAGCCTGTTCATTCCCCCGTACACCCTCATGGCCAGGGCAAAATATCCATACAATTCTCACAATTTGTGACCTCTGAAGTGACGAGAGCCATTCCACACGAAACATTCCTTTCTCCACCTTGCTAAGCATATTCTTTGAATCCGTAATGAACACAACGTGTGTTGCAGTAGTCTCCTCTAGCCACCGGAATGCCGCTGTTACTGCCTCCACCTCCATTCTCATGCTGGAGGTTGTAGTCTCATATGCCAGGCTCTCCTTTTTCAAGACTCGCCCATTAGCCTTTGCAATAAAGCCCCAGCTGGATATCAATCGTCGGAAAATACCTAAAGAAGAAATTAGAAAAGCTATCAAACTTCTGAAGGATGGGAAAGCTACTTGTTAGAAAAGCTGCTGGTCCACATCATGTCCCAACAGAAGCTATTAAAGCTAATGTGAACACTTCAACTGAATTACTGCACAAATCATTTAGCAGTCTAAAAAACGGAAGTAATACTAGCAGACTGGAGAGAAGGATATCTATGAAGCTGCCAAATAAAGGGGCCCTGCAAGGGTGTGAAAATTATAGAGAAATAATATTGTCAGCTCCTGGGAAAATATAAGGCAGAATCAGTCTGAAGAGATTAAGAGATGCCACTGACAAACAACTAAGGAATTAACAGATGGCCACATTTTGTATAATATTAGAGCAAAGCATTAAACTGAACTCACAAGTTAATATTAGATTGGTGGACTATGAAATTTTAACAGCATTGATAAGGAATTTCTTTGGAAGTTGATCTGTCACTATTGGATCCCACAGATAATATTAACTTAATAAAGGCAACATATAAAGACCCAAAATTATTCACACTTTATTCACATGTGAATAGTTAACACACATTAGCTCTCTACCATACTGTCACTTAACTATAACCAAATCCCTGACACAAACTGGAAGGAAGCTAAATAGGATCCTAGATAATCATTTAGGATATGAATCACACCAAGGTTTTAGCCTTGGAGCCTCAGTTCTAAACCTCTTGAGTCCAAGTGGAAATTATAAGTGGTTATTTGACGAATACAAGAAGTAGAATTGGTTACTTTTACTAGAACATAATCACAAGTGACAAAATGGATGTTGTGGCTAGAGCCTTCATCAGCACACAAACAATAAATAGATACGCTTAAGTTAGTTGAATATCCTGTACAGGATGTCACAGTCAACCCCAGAATTATTTGGCCCTTTGTGATTTCTTGGCAAGTTTTACATGTTGTAATTTGCCATTGCTTTCTGAACGACCAGCATTTATACCATTGTATGAAAACCAATGCAAGATGGTCTGTAGCCAAATCGCCCACAGCTTTGTTTCGAACGTGGTATGCAGGATTGCAAATTGCGTCTGTAACTCCTTTGCCACAGAGTTGGTTGATACTAATGCAACATTGATTGATTGATTGATTGATAAATCATTAAATTACATATGAAGTGATTGCACATAGTTATACTGTTCTAAGTGTGTGAGGGATATACCTTTTATCAGATATTTTTAGTGATATATTCTGTATTTTCAGGTATGCACACACAGTACACAAAGTGAATGTTGGACCCTGCTAAGAATTGTGTGCAATATCTGTCAGGATGTTAAATTTATGAATTAAAATAGAATTATTTTCAAATACTGATTACAAATTTTCTTTTAAATTGTCATGCTCTTTATTAATTTTCGGCTCATGAACTGTTACGACTTCTTGGTATTTTGTGTTAACACTTACTGCTGTGAGTTCCTTCTTAATGCCTCTTTATATTTTTGTCTTTCTGCTGTTAGATTCCTTATCTAGACTGTTGAAAGTATTTTTACAGTCTGAAACATTACTTGACAATAACACTTCAACACTTTTTATCAAGTGTTATATTACATCCATTGTTATAAAAGTGAAAACCACTTTGCAGAGAGATAGTGACTGCTAAATTTGTGGGATGTGTAGTTTGCATTCACTATATCTCTGCAGGATCTCCATTTAACCCTATTTTTTATTATTTATACAATCATTTTACAGACTGAGCCTTGTTTGTTAAATGTGTGATGTGTATATGTGTAGTCAAACACTAAGATCTGATTTTTGCAGGCTTCATTGCTACATGCACTGATTTCATTATTACACTGTTAATGCCTTATACTTACAGGGTAGCCAATTTTATGCATCAGACTTGCTAGAATATCATGTATCTGGACTTGCAAACAAAAATCCATTAAGAGTGGTGATGTAATGAGCAATATAAGTGAGTTTGAAAGAGGCTAAGACATGAAGACAAATTATTATCAGAAGAAAGCAGTCATTAGCTCTTGGCCACATGATGAGAAGAGAAGCACTGGAAATATTTGTGGAAAGAGTTTTGTATTATGGCATTGATGTGTGTCAGCACACAAATTGATATGTGCTGTTGGAGATCGCAAGATATGGAGAAGCATGATCGCCCAAGTCAGCCAGCAAGGCACTCGATGATGATGATGTATTGGTACTGAGCATTATGCAAAGTCTGCTCATTCTTTATTTTTGTCCAGATTGCTAGAACATAGTAATGATATTAAATCTGACACTAACATCCAGCCAAGTAAAATTTTATAATGGCTTGGGCGGTGCATTAGTATAGATGATAAGGAGCTGTGCTGATAATATCTTGAGCATAGTCGGACAAAGGTTCCATGCCTGCGTTTGTTGTCTGCCAACAGAGAAAAAGACTGGCCTCCTATTCCTTCTGGCATTCAGGCCTACAGGATGTGATGGCTCTGTCATATCACAGACTAATAGAAGGCTCCTGTATCAGGACGTTGTTTTTTTAAGGGCTTAGAGAAATGATGTTTTCATTATGGCATTCATGATGTCATACAGTGTTCTGAGAACAAGAAGTTGTTAATAGAAAATAAAATAGAACAAGTAATCATTGCAAGATGTCACTTGGGCTATTATAGATTGAGGATTATGATTATGATGATGAACATCAATACCCAGACTTAGGTATCGATAAGTTAAAATTTGGTGCTATCGATTAATGTTCCTGAGAGAAAATGGCCAGGCTACATACAGCAGGAATGCTGTAAATAGCAAGACCAATAAACATGCATTGGCCAAACAACATGTCAAGAAAATTATGTTGGTAAACCATAGGACTTGGAAACATCAATGTAGATCTCATGGAGAGAACTAAACAAACTCCAGTGAATCAGGAGGTGAGGAAAATACACTGTCATGGATAGGACACACACTGAGAAAACTGAGGACAATATAACTAGACACTCCTTTAACTGAAAAACACATGGAGGAGAGAATTACAGAGATGAATAATATTGAGAGGACATAGAGGAAGCTGCAGGAGATAGAAAAATATAGTGCAACCTGGCGTGGTTGGTTGAGGGCTATGACCCAATGAAGGATAAAGGGAAGAAGAAGAAAGAAGACCATAAGACTTACAATGATCTATAATGTTTATTCACATCATGCATGTTGATTGTTGAGAATTGCAAAGAAGAAGTGGTCTGAATGCAATTAATATAGCTGGCGATTTATTTTGCTAATTGTATTTTTCTGAATAATAATATTTGGTTTACAGTGTTTGTTGTAAGTAATAAGTAAGAAAAGTTAAGATAACATACTCATTGTTTTTAGTATTGATTATGACTTGTAACTCTTCCCAATGTTTTTTTTATTGAATGGGACAAGTCAGATCAGATAATATGCTCTTTCTGTCTGCATGTTCATTGTACCCCTACCTGATGCATTACAAAGAGAAGTGTGAACAGTCATGTTTTTATGAATTTAAATCCATGATATCCCCATTATTCGCTAATGATGTGTGATATAAGATATAAGCTGTATCTTTGGGAGTATGGTGCAGTTTTGTATGTTCCTGTCCCATGCAATGCTTTCTTTTAAAGCAATAACTGTCTGGCTTAGCAGACATCACAATTTGTAGCTGTCTAGAACAGATGGGTAGTACAAAGTAAAAACTGGCTGTAAGATAATAAAAGTAACAATTAGCTGAAACATAATGAGTTAAAAATGTAGCTGGGAAGAATGAGGTCATGTAATTGCTTATAAAACTAAATGTGCAACAGGTCATCTAAGTGAATAGCGAGACAAACATTACCAATGTGTCATAAAATGTGGACGTGAAATGAAAATTTCATTATGTTATGTGGGAAATGTTAATTGTATTTACATTGACAATTTTTGGGTACTGGAATACTGCATAAGGGTTAATGTTTAACTAATTATAATATGAGTTTGTGAGTGCACTTTTCTATGTCTTGTCTCAATGCTTAGCTATGTTCATCTTTTACTCACTGTTTGATGAAAATAAATATGGCCCATGTATTACTGTTTTTAAAGTTAAGACTACATTTTCAGTGTCATGTGTCAATTTGGGGATATGGTGCTAAGTCCACATTTTCAGCCAGTTGATACTTGGTGGGTAATGTGATCGGCATCCAAGCCATCTTTAACTTCATAAAATGGGCACTGGATACATTTCAGAATATCCTAGGAAGGAAAGACAGCACTGCATTACACCTAGGTCTATAATATGTGAAAACCTAGCATTGCACATTCCAATATCAGTGTCTATCATGAGGCTAAAGTGACCTTTTTTTACTTCAACTGAGGATTAAACACAAATTGTCTGTCAATCATCGAACCACTATGCTGTGCTACACCTCTTAGATAGGCATTCAGCTTCACAGTTCTAATCCTCAGTTGGGAAAAGTTTTATTCTGAGAACATTGTCTGCTTAACATGTTAATGTTACTTTGTTGTTTGCACTCAGAATTCTCAAGTTTTCTCTGGTTCTTTGGACTTAACTTTGCATGTTGAATCACATGCACTAGGGTACTATCTTTATTGATTTAAAACTGGTTGATAGTTTTATTTGTAATGGTGCTGTCTGGCTTATTAAAATTCGCCAGCACAGTTAACGTGAAAATAGAAACAAAATGGAGTTATAATAAATTATATCAAGTATACATCACTTATTGTAAGCCATGGTAGCCCAGTGGTTAGAACACCTGCCAGCTACCCAAGTGGTCATGTTTTTGAAATCCCATCAAGGTGGATTGTCCTGGGCTGCCAGATCGGTCGAGCCTAAAGTGAGTGCCAGGAAATGTCCAGGAAGTAAAGGCAGTTGGCATGATATTGTTGACCACATCACCCATTGAGTGCTAATTGGTCTGTTAAAAATATGGCGGCTAGCACCATATACTCAATATTCCTCTAGGCACTAGAAGGATTCTTTACTTCCATTTTGTTTTTTTATATGTAACTGATCGTGGTATAATAAGTCGCCATGAGATAGAGTGGGAGAAAGGAGGGTATAAATAATTCAGTTTTCATGTATGTGAATACACAGATCTAAATTTGCTAGGCCAAGCTGATGAGTACCCTTTAAACAAATTTGAAAGTAATGAAGTAATGATTGTCACTCAGAAAAGTAGAAGAGAGATGTGACCATTAGAAGTGTTTATGTGCTGTCTCATAGGTTACCCAAAAATTGATGAGAACCTTGCATGCTATTAAACCTATTTAATCCAGTTGAGTAAATGGTTCTGCTATATTTCTGTAAACCCAGCCATGATAGTACGTGACAGATTAATTTGTCAAAGTCATTTACTAAACAATGGCAAAGGAATAGTTACTTTACTTATAGTTGACAAGTGACAATAAAGGGGCTAGGCATTTGTGTCCAGCAAATTTTAAGATTAGTTTTAAAGTTACTTCACAACCCTGTAAAAAGAATTAAGTATTTTCACATGCTCGTCTGTCATGTCCCACTTTATTGAAGGTCAAAAATGAACAACCGAGAAGGTTTTGAGATGTAAACAGATTTGTTTCAAAGAAATGGTTCACAGGGAAATCGTGAATCATGAATGATTGAAAGTCTTTGAGCTAATCCACTGATATATTCAGATATCGCAGATGTACCATGACTCTCGCCTGTAAATCATAGGCAATATACGTACAGTTCCTAACAAATTATATATTTAATCAACATAAAGACTGATCCACTATTCTGTGACCGCCACATAATTAGTCTCTGGTACTCTTGTTGTGAACCTTCTCGTTTCACATCTGATCAAGTCCGATTAAATTTACTACCTCGTATTTGCTTATCAACTTTCAGTCACTCATGATTTACAATTTTCCAGTGAATTATTACTCTCATGCTAAATTGCTCACATCTTCCAACCTGGTTGATCATTCATTCTTGACCTACAATAACCTGGGACATGACACCTTCTCTATTAAATGCTTTCAGTGCCTTAAGTGTTCATTGAATTGATTTGTTCAAAATGTTTCATAAGCCAAAATATTTTCATGGACCAAAATTTCTGAATGTCGTGTGTCTGCATGTTTTGGTTTCAGATTAATGAAACATGTCTTTTGGTACATGTTGAATATGTGACTTGCACTTGCAAGTGAATTTTGTGTTACAAATGCTATTATTGCTTGTTTCATTTTGCTCACATAACTTCTTGCCACTGTATGTAGCAATATGTAGCATGCAGATTACAGTCTCACTTCAGCACCTACATCAAAGCTCCCTGTTTACAATCATGTAATTTCACAAGATAGATTTTACATTTATGCCTGCTAAGTAAGATCTAGTGGTTGCAGTATTCATGAAATTCCAAATGTGATTTCTGTTTCTTTATCCTGCCTGTGGTTCTTTAAAGCACTGTAATTTTTCTTTATTTTCCTTCAGGGGAGAAAATAGTAAACGATGTACGCAGTCTTTTTTTCTATTTTATTGTTTACTCTGTGGTATTAAAATATTGTGATGCCAATAAATATCCGGGTGGGCTATGATGTTAACTTGCTCATTTTTGTTGGGTATTTGTTCTAGCATCATTTGTGTTTTTTGGTAAATCCTAATTATACTTTGTTTTATAATTTATTTGTTCTTCAGTATTTTAATGGTTTTGTTTGACAAAAATTGTCATGATTGTTATTTGTTTCTCCATTATGCATAATTGAATTATTGTCCCAGTGTATGTGATATTTGTTTCCGCTACATTTTGTTTCCCAACCATACAGTTCTCATCTGTAGTGCGGGTGCTTACTATGATAATTTCATTAATGGACTATAATGTGGTGTGCCAATTAATCTATAAATAATGAGTGTGGCAATCTATGAATTATAATGCAGAGTGGCAATTAATCTGTGAACATTTGCATAGCTTAGCTGCATTGTGGCCCTCACATCATTAGTGTCGTAATGTTTGGTGTGGATCGTCAACTTTTTCTGGTGTTATTAAAGTATACTTATTTTTTTGTTTCTGGTGTTATTACGGTATATTTATTTTGTTGCTTAACTGCTTATTTTGGTTTACAAGATGATGTGAAACAGGAAAAGAACATTTAGTAGGATCAAGTTTTATCCTACTAAAAGTAGAAGCTGTTATTTCATTGAAGAGTACTTACAAAATTCTTGAAATAAAAATAAAACCACAATTAGATAGCAGCAATAGATATGTTACTCAATGTGAGGCTGGGTGAAGAGAGTTTTGCTTTCTCATCTCATCTCATCTTGTTCCTCTTGTATCTTGCGGTGTCGAGGCAAGGCATAAACAGCGGAAGTGTGCCCGTTTATGGGCTTCATATATGGAGATTCCCATGGACTCTGTTTTTCCCTCTGTCCATCGTTTACATGCTCAGCCTCGTCTTCTAGTTTTGCTTTCTTTTTTGTATTATTTTGGGATAGAGAATTTATTTTAAGCTTGCTGTGATGTTATGACCATAGTGCAATGTTTTCATGTGCGTTTCACAAAAAGGTTGAAAAACTTTAAGGTTTATATTTTTTTTCTTATAGTATGCTGCCGATTCCCATTGCCAGCTTGTCAGGGAGTATGCTCTACCTTTAATAAGATTAAAGTACTGCCCAGAACATCGGGTATAGATATAAGAAAAACTCCCTGATCATTTGTCATCAGGCACATGAGTAACCAGATTAGCTTAATATTTCTATATGATGCCTCTAATTTATGTTTCATATTATTAACTGGGCTGTGTGAGATATCCATTTGTTATTGTTTACTTCTGCTGCCTCATTCCTACAAGATTATTCCTACATTCCACCTGTGATTTAGTTTCAACATTACCATGTGTTATTTATGTTGTCAGTTGTATTTCCCAGTCTGAGAGTGTTCCTGCTATATTCTTTTTACTATCAACCACTTCATTATGACTACTGTGTGATCCAACATTGCATGCTGTGTGTTCAGGTGGTAATTAAAATTATTGTGTATAAAATAGTATGGTAATTTTCTTGTTGCATGTGTACCTTATTTACAGTTTAATAAACCAATAAAAACTGTGTTGATGAAATGTCCAGAGAAGATGCTATATAATGGGAGGAGTGCATGATGTGTGCTGCGTAATGGACGAAGTAAACAAACATTTGCTTATTTTAGAAAAAGATTAAGGGACGTAAATATGGATGGACAACATCCAAGAATGTTTTCCAGATAGACTCTTCTGGGAGTAGACTGCAATACAGATCATGAACTACCTGTCGCAGATTACAATATCAAACTGAATAAAAGTAATAAAAGGAGCATTTCAGTTTTTTTTATACCACCTGAAAATAACATTAAATAAAAACTCAAGGTGATGATATATGAAGAAAATATTACTCCAGCAAGAGACGTCTGTATCTCATCAGCCCTGCTGGGTTGACTACTCTTGGCAAATCTTTGCAATTAAAGTGGACTGCAATCAATCCCCAGAACTTTTCCTCTCGCTCTAGTTGACATGTGTGTATCTGTTTGTCTATTTCATAAGATTGTCTCCCTTCTTGTATTGTTGCCTACTATGGCTCACCTACCTTTGACTTTTTTCTTCAATATGGCTTTTAAAAGAGTATCACATGTTTTACTGTGACCACAATATTTGACTTGTCTTTTTTATTGCATCCATCATCTCTCTTTTTATGCCAAACTTTTCTAATTTGTTTATTTTTGTGTCCTTAAAATTAGACTTCTTCTGTGTATTCACTTTTTAGGGCGTCATTTTAACATTCAAATTGCTTGTTCATTGTCCACACTCTGCACCTTATAGTAGTTTTGAATATATTAAAATGTATCTATTTTCATTTTTAATTATTTTTTTATCTCTTTAGATGTTATCTTGTTTAGTTTGTTAAAACTAATGTATTATTCACAATCTGCACTTTGATATGTATACTGTCTCCACAAATCCCTGTATCTCCTGCTTACCTTCTGCTAATTACGCTGTGTCATCAGCATATCTAAGGTTGTTTATTTATGTTCAGTGTATGTGTTTTCCCAGCTTGCTGATCATTGTGTCTGTGTTTAAGGTGAAAAGGCAAGGTGACAATATACACCAATGTTGTACTCCTGTTTTTATACATGTGTGTGGTGAGTTATTATTTTCTTATATTTTTCTTATGTGGGTGGGTGGGAGGGAGGGAAATGTCAAAATTTGAGTTTTGTTTGAGGAGGTATCCCTCGGAGATGTGACTTTGCTTCAGAGTGTTTGTGCCAATACAGTGGTTGTATAAAGTGAAAAAATGGGTCTTAGTTTGAATAATAGAAAGACAAAAGTCATGGTGATATCAAAGATACAGATTGTGCCTAAATGTGCAATTAAAGTAAATGACATTAATTTGTGGCAAGTGCAGAAATTCAGATATCTAGGCACATGGATAACATCAGATGGAAGATGCATCACTGAGATAAAGAAAAGAATAGGACAAACAAAATCTGCATTCTATCATATGAAGAACGTTTTGTGCAATAAGTCATTGTCCTTAAAAGTTAGAGAGTTCTTGAATGTTACATAGAACCAATGTTAACATACGGCTGCGAATCCTGGACAATTAGTAATCAGGCGAACAAATCTCTAGAAGCCTTGAAGATGTCATTTATAGAAGAACGCTGAAAATTAATTGGACAGCCAAAATAAGCAATCTGGACATTCTGAAGAAGGCTAAGTTGCAAAGACAACTTTTGACAAACATCAGAAAGAGACAGTCATACTTTTTGGGTCACATTATGAGAAGACAAAAGCTGGAACAGAAAGATTTGTGGACAAAGGAAGACTGTGTGTTATGGCACAGAAGGAAGTCAACACGTGAATTGATCCGTGCCGTCGGAGATTGCAAAGTGTGGAGCTGGCAAGGCACTTGATAATGATGATGATGATGATGATACACCTGTTATTATATATTTTGTTGGTAAGTTATTATTTTTGTATATATATTTATATGTTTGTGGGGAGTTATTACTTTTGTATCTTTGTGTTGCTACATGTTCCCTGTACAGATTAGTAATTAATCTGACCTCTTTCGATCTCAGTCTGTCTTCTGAAGGCATATGATTAACAATTCATGTTTTACTCTGCTAAAAGCCTGTTTGTTGTCTGTGAAACATAAATAATGTTTTCTTGAACTTCTATATATTGTGGAGTTTCATCCTGAAACATATTTTGTCATGTATGTATTACAATATAAGTTCTATCACTTAAGCGTGAAAACTTGCTAGTAAGCATCACAAAATATGTTGTTAAGAAATAAAAATTTTAGTTATCTGAAACAGAATATATGGTAATTTCAAGAGACGGAATGGCTAGAAACTCTGGCCACATACAAATAGATAATATGACCATTAAAAGAACGGAAACATACAAATACCTGGGTACAATCTTCAACTGCTCCAACATCATAAGGGAAGAAATACAAACTAGAATCAACTCTGGAAATAAGATATACTATGCACTACAACATCTACTAAAATCAAAGGCGCTATCTCGTAACACCAAAATCACAATATACAAAACACTGATCAGACCAGTTGTGCTGTATGGCTCTGAAACCTGGAGTACAACGAAAGGAGACGAAGCCTTGTTACAAACTTTTGAGAACAAAATTTTAAGACGCATCTTTGGACCCATTAGGGATACACAAAGTGGAGAGTGGAAAAGAAGAAGTAACAAAGACATTTATGATCTGTTTAGGTCCCCGCTAATCACTGGTATCATGAAGGCTAATAGACTACAATGGCTGGGGCATATAGAAAGAATGGAAGATAATAGGGAAACAAAACTCGCTTACACTCAGGAAATAAATGACCGTAGACCCCGAGGTAGACCAAGAAGGCGGTGGAGAGATAATACATGTACAGACCTACAAGCATTTGGAATCAACGACTGGCAAGAGAAGGTCCACCAGAGAGACGAATGGAGACGGATTGTATTTGCAGCAAAGAACCTCAATGGCTCGGAACGCTGAAGAAGAAGAAGAATGTGAATTTGCATAAAAGATTACTGTAATCATCCAAGTTTGAGTTCTTTCCACATTACTGCCTTCACAGTTATCTTACCAGTGTGAGCTTATTTCTAAATGTGTCTTTGTATTACCTCTCTTCCTAATTTCAGCATGTTATACTGTTCTCTTTGTTGTTATGTTTCATAATCCTGACATACTAAATTTGAAGCCACTCGCTAGTGATTTGGGAACAAATCGCTCTGCGTCGATTTTCACTATGGTGTTAGTATTGGCTGTTTAGAAAGCAGTGGCAAACTACTGAATGTAAAAATTGCCTAGAAGATCACAAATGGCCAATAAATTAACTACATGCCTGGGTATCTGAGAATGGTTGCAGTTTCACTGTATAGCTCTATTTCCATATTTAATTGTGTTCCCCTCAACATTATTCTACTAGCTTGCTCCATATTTGTGAATCTAATCTGCAGTCTTCATGTAAAGTGTTTTGTGCATCACATGTTATCTTGTCTTTGTTTTTCCCAGTATGATTAGCTCCTTTGTGATCTTACGACATTTTGTAATTGCATGTGACAGAAGACAAAATAAACCAATGAAATTTACAAAGTAGCTTCAACAAGTTCTGGAATAATGAACTCTTGTTTGAGTAACTTGCCCTGACTTGGAAACTATAGTTAGGGTGGCATTGATGAAACAGCATTGCTGACTCAACCCTTACTAACATTTACACACTAACTGAGGGGACAGAAGTATGTTTGTATGTTGCACACACAGCATCATTGGAGTTAAAAATGTTCTTTCTTCAACTATGCACAATTGTCAAAATTTGAGTTTTGTTTGAGGAGGTAACCCTCGGAGATGTTGACTTTGCTTCAGAGAGTTTGTGCCAATACCATGATGAAGAAATTGCAAGTCTCGGTGTGGCATAAGTGTTTCTGTGATGGTTGTGTTAAAATTCATGTTGGTGATGATGATCCATGTATTGAACGACTGTCTACTTCAATCCGTACAGATGAAGCAGCAGCTGTTTTCCCGAACTATCACTACCTTATGTATTTCATCTTTTCTCACCTCAAATTGACATTTAAATGGCAGTAAATCAGTGATGTTGATGACGTAATGAAGAACATGAAAATTCAGCTGATATAGGTTTCAAATAGTAGGTTCCAGGATTGATTCGAACAGCTGTCTGAACATTGACAAATATGTGAAGTTGTCAAAGTTCATTATTTTCAAAGATGTATCGTGTAAATTATTGCATTGTTGGTTATTTTTATTTTTTAACTGTCATTTACTGCCAATATAGTAGTACCTTACAGTGTACGACAGGGATGGTCTTGAGCCGGAGGAATTAACCCTACCAGACCGCTGAACTGATTTTTCGGTAATTTCCTAATCTGCCGCTATACCGCTGTACCCAATTTTCTGTATTTTGCCTAGTACGTGAAAAAAAGCGTCACAAACTAAAAATAACCAACCAGTCGTGGTCAAACCTCATGGTTAGCCATTGCATATATCTTCCCCCATAGGTTTGAATTGACTTTGTGTGGTTTAACGCGAAAAAATTATGTAAATTACCAATAAAACGTAGGCTGATGAACCAAGCACTTCAACAAGACATCGATGTAGGTCTAGGCTTTTCACAGTCCAACAGCTGATCGATACTTTGTTTATTCAGACTGGATTGGCACACAAAGATGGAATATTGGCGCTAGATGAAAGGTAGACCTATTTTCTACAATGTCTCCAAGTTACAAATTATTTTAACCACTTGTTTGCATTAACTAACATTTTTCTATATCAGGTTGGTTTTTTTCCTCTTTAATGCTCAGGAGCCCAGGTAATAGGGACAGTTAGGTTCAGGGCCTCAGGTCTGGTAGGGTTAAGGCCCCCTGGCTAGTGCAGTCGCCGCGAACTAAAACAAAAGTAATTTGTGAAGCTAGCTTATCTGTTGCTGAAACCACACTCGGAATTTAAGCTTAGACATGCATCAGTCATTTTCTAAATATAACTGTTTTCTTTCTTTTCTGGGACTTTATGCATTGTGTTTTTTGTTTGCCCTTTTATATGGAACAGGCTCTGTGGCAAAGGGGTTATGAACGCAAATCGTAACCCTGCATTTGAAACACTGCTGTGGGCGATTTGGAAGCAGATTGTGTTGGTATTTCATTCAGAGGTATGAGTGCCAATCGTTCAGAAAGCAATGACAAACTACTAAACATAAACTTGCCAAGAAATCACAAACAGCCAAAAAAAAATGCTGGAGTTGGCTGTGACGTCCTGTAAAGGATAATCAACTAACAAACTTTTTTTTAAATGAATCTTATTTTCTACTCTTATACCTACAGTGATACAGGATGTATTTTTAATGATTGTGCAGTGTTTGAAAATATTGCTGGTTTTGTATTTACCTATAATGTTGCATGAACTTTCCAGAGGGTGAATACAAAACTTGGACCGGCAATATTTTCAAACACCACACAGTCATTAAAAAATACACTCTATATTTGCTCCAGGCACAATTTGTTGTCATCTGTAAGTATTGAATGAGGTATTGCTCACATCCAGCCTTTATTTCTTGTTCTTGGACACTTTCTTCAACTTGATCGGCATAAACATTCATGGTTGTTACAATCAACCCATTCAATCGAGATGATCCTCTCATCTTAATCTGGTTGGTATTATGGTGTCAACTCAGTAACCACCAGATTAAAGATTCTGTGGCAGAATTAAGCTATTTATAATTGACAACAAGGGGTTTATATTATAATGTCATCTTCAGTTTATCAGTTTCCAATATGCTCTTCTCACTGTTCACATTAGAAAAATGCAGATTAATTACTTATGTTAAATTATCTAGCTGCATTAAATTTGGCACTAACAACAACTTATGGTAGATTTTAAAAAAAGTTAGTAACATGTTCTTTACAGGATGTCACAATCAACCCCAGCATTGCGTGACTGCTGGTAATTTAGTAGGCAGTTTGTATATTCAGTAGTTTGTCATTTCTTTGTGAAGGGCCGATGCTCACATGATTTAATTCAAAGCAAGGCGGTCTGCAGCAAACTTTGAATCATCTACTCGGTACAATGGGGAATTGTGAAACGTGTTCACCACCCCCAAACCATAATGCTGACTATTGTAGATGAGTTAATCATTAATGGTTGCCACATCATTACAGTAGTTCCCTGTTTGTTCTTGTCCTTCACCCTTTATTGTTGCTAACTGTGTGCTTGTTTTTAAACGTTTTTTTTTTTTAAATTTATTGCTTTCACTGTTTTTTTTGTTTTTTTTTTTGTTATTGTGGTTTGTGACCTAAATAATATATGCTTTTAAGAATCAGTCCATGAAACTGAGATTAAATTTTAAAATCATGTGTTTCTTTTAATTTTATTTTTAAGTATGCGTGCAAACACACACAAAACAAAATCAGATCATGCTGCTTTTCATATTAACTTAGTTAGTCAACAGATCATCCTCATTGCACATCGAACCATTCAGTCCATAAGTGCTCAGATCCCCTCCTCAGCAAATCCCGCAGTGTGTAGCGGCTAACGACACCAGTTCTGTGTTGGTTTATCAACCTTCTTTGGCTTCCTGCATAGTGTTCTTGTTTGGCCACACCTCTTCCTATTAACTCTTCAAGTAAAGTAAAGGGCACCTTGGGTTGCATTGGGCGTATGGTGCTAGACCCAGACATTTGATAGGCCAATCAGCACCTGGTGGGTGGTGCCAGAATCACGCTGGCTGTCTTCACTTCCTGAACCATTTCCTGGTGCCCAATTTATAGGCTGGGTCCACCTGGTCAATGCTTGTTAAACAATTGGAATCTGAGCCGATGCAGATCAAACCCATGACCACCGGACCGACAGACAAGAGGCTAGCCACTTCTCTACCACAGCTTCCACTCTTCAAGGAGGATGGTCAAGACTTGCACTTGCGGCTATAACTCTTAGCATCATTTGATTCATCTTATCCCAATTGTGGTAGATAATCATTCACCCTCTGGCCATGGATAACTACACTTGTAAATCTAGAAGGTAGATGCAGTCCCAGGATAGATACTGTTGGTTGGGTGAGAAGTGTTAGACTGTGATATGTTGCAGGCCATGGTATAATGAGGTGTGGTGGCCAGTTTTCTTCTCTGTGAGAACATGCCTTTGTATGTACATCTGGCCAATTGCATTATGTCAAGATCATGTTAAAAAAGAAGTTAGTTGCATGTCCTTTACATGACGTAGCAGTCAACCCCAACACTTTTGGCTGTTCGTGATTCCTGGGAAAGTTTACATTCAGTAGTTTGCCATTGATTTCTGAACGACCGGCACCCATACCTTTTCATTAAAAATATCCAACACAGCTACATTTTGAACGTGGGTATGCGGGATTACAAACTGCGCCCGTAACCCCTCCTATGCCACGGAGCCGGTTCAAGATCATGTGGCAGGTTGTTTGTGGAATGTCACTCTAAGTCCCTCGATATCTTGCCACATCTCCTGCCCTACATGTCTGCAATGCCTTGTCTGTATCGTGATGCTGGTAGCAGCGCACCCCTTCTTCTGGAACCATGCTATCCATCTGCATGTTTTCCATGCCATTGTTAGATATAATATGGCCGAATTATTTCAGTTTTCAAGACATGAGACTTTACCGGCTCCGTGGCCGAGGGGTTAGCAGCTTTCTCCGCTAACCCCGAATACTCTCGTCACGTGACGCGACGAGAATTAGCAGTGGTTCGAATCGCAAAAGTGACTTATGAGAGTATGGAGCCGGTCGCTCAGAAAGTCGTGGCGTGCTGATGAGCGTAATCTAGCCTAGGAATCAACATACGAGCTGAAAGATGCTGGTGTTGACCGCAATATCCTGAAACAGGATGGAAACGCGGAAAAAAAAAGACATGAGACTTTGTGAGCTGGTGGAGGTCAGCGTGGCCATATAGATAAGCATGCCCATTCTTAAACATCCAGTGTGCTGATGTGGAGGTAGCGGGTTCAACACCTACACCGGTCAGTTGGACTAAAATGTTGACTTCTCGTCCTTAACTTGGAGACGTAAATTACAAATACTTCTGAAATTGGAGTGGGTTCGCCTGATGGCGAGGGACACTGGTAATAGGAAAAGCTAATCCCCACTCAAAAATGTGTCCAGTGCACTAGAAGTTGTATCATGTATATGGACGACGATTGGGTTCACAGCCAGCCAACCAGGGATGTTCAGACCTTGTAAAATATCAGTATTTTCTTATCTTTTGGCCCACAGTATACTACGAATGTTTCTATAACATGTAAGCTCAAAACACTCAATTTACTTCTTTATTGATTGCAAAATGTGTTTTATCTTATCTGAAATTTGAACAGTGAATAAACATGAGATGTAGTGTAACTGAAGTGATAAAAACTCCGCCGCGGAGCAAGCCCGACGGGGAGCTTCTGATCGTCAGAAGGACCCTTCCCCCAATGTTGCTGCCCTTTAACCTTCTTGACACTCTGTGGGGGAGGTCGTCTTTTCCCTGCCGTGCGAAACGTTCGGTCGTTTGCGTTGTCCCGTGTTTGTCCCATACCTGTGAACATGTCTGCTGCCAAGCCTCCCCGCCCTCGGGGAGGAGAACCGTGTGCACCCGGTGCTTCGTGCCATCACACACCTTCGGCTTAGGTAGTCATTACCCCACATGGACAACAGTCACCTTCGGATTAATAAGCATGTGAGGGTAAAACCGTGGGCAGCTGCTTTTGCGGCTGACTTAATCACAGAACTATCAATCTGAGCCGAATATGGACCCTATTATCACTTCTCCTTGAGGTTGAAACGGGGTAGAGGTAATAGTAGAATCGAATAGGATGTTCGTCCATCACGAATGATGAGGACCATTCATTCATTGCGTCTTTTGATTTGATGAAGAACGAATGACTTGCGCTTTAGTTTGGAGTATAGCGAGGTAGTGGTCGCGCAACCCCATCGACCTCGCTCTCTCTCTCTCTCTCTCTCTCTCTCTCTCTCTCTCTCTCTCTCTCTCTCTCTCTCTCTCTCTCTCTCTCTCTCTCTCTCTGCGTCCATCTGGTTCCAGTATCGAGCATGGCAAGACGACTGGAGACGGACACAGATGCAGTGGATGTTAGGCTGTCACGGCCAGTTATCCCTGTATATATTGGCTCTCGAGAGCCTCGTGCAAACGGCCCTTCCGTCAATTCCTTTAATTTTCAGTTTTAAGACAAGCGTAGCGACAAGCGTATGAGCGTATGACTACTGATAGGATCAACCAGATATCCATTGGATAGACGGACTGTCCGCCAGAACAGACCACACACACATGCGATTAGCGAGATTCTACCACAGAAGATATTGCTCGTCTAAGTTGCGAGCAAATCTGCCTATTTACGGCCGAGCCTCAGCAGTTCGCAATGCATATGACTGCTGGCAGGACAGCCTATGCACGCACACGCAGGCCAAGAGTAGCATCGCTAAAGCGCGCCCTCCCGGTACAAGGTGATACATGCAAAACCACTGGACGCCTACCGACGAGCTTTCACGCTACGCCGGCAGGACTGACCGAAAAGCTATGTTGTTTGTCCATCAAGAATGATGATGACCATTCATTTCATCCAGTGGGGTTGAAGGTGTGGAGCCGTGGGTTCTAATGTGGCTGATAAGGCCTATTTTGGCTCGAAATGTTCTTTGACAATGTGGGCAAAGAATGCTTGACGTCTCTGGAGGAGGATTTCCTGCAGTGGTTTTTCTGCCCTGCCTTTTCTTCACAGCTCTTGCAGTCCTGGTTGCCTCACATATGACTGCACCTTTGCGCAATGATGCACGCCACGAATTTCGTTCTCTGGCTGCAGCCTCCCAGGTGTCATGATGAATTCCAAAAGCATTCAGTGAAATTTTCAGAGTGTCTTTAAAACGTTTCCTCTGGCCACCTTGGGAGCGTTTACCACAACGCAGTTCGCTGTAAAAAATTCGTTTAGGGAGCCTGTGATCTGGCATGCGAGACAAGTGACCAGCCCAGCGAATCTGATTCTTCATCAGTAGAGTGTGGATACTGGGCATGGATGCTCTTTCTAGGACTTCAGTGTCTGGAATCTTGTCTTGCCATTTAATCTTCAGTAGCTTCCTTAGGCAGACTGTGTGGAAGTGGTTTAATTTCCTAGCGTGTCGCTGATAAACAGTCCAGGTTTCACAAGCATACAGCAGTGTCGATAATACAACTGCTTTGTAGACTTTTAGCTTTGTTTGCAGGCTTATTCCAGTTCTGTCCCATACATTCTTGTACAGTCTGCCAAAGGCTGCACTGGCCTTGGAGATTCTTGCATTCACTTCGTCATCGATTGTGGCAGCTTGTGACACGGTGCTGCCAAGATAGGTGAATTTGTCCACAACACTTAGTCTATGATCATTCACTTTGATATTCGGCACAGTGTGATTATTCCCTGGAGCTGGCTGGTACATAACTACAGTCTTCTCCAAGTTGATATTGAGCCCAAAGTTGGCACAGGCATGTGAGAAAGCTGAAACATTATGTTGCATGTCCGCCTCTGAGTTGGCGTATAGAGCGCAATCATCAGCAAACAGGAGCTCTCTGACGGTGCCGCTGTCAATTTTGGTTTTAGCTTTCAGCCTTTTGAGATTGAATAACTTTCCATCCATACGGTAGTTGATGTCTATTCCAATGTCGTCGTTCTCGAAGGCATTCATCAACATGGCTGAAAACATGAGGCTGAACAGTGTTGGTGCCAGGACACATCCTTGCTTCACTCCATTGGTTACAGGAAAGGGTTCAGACAGTTCACCATTTTCCTGTACTCTTGCCTGCATGCCGTCATGAAATAGCCGCACTATTTGGACAAACTTTCGTGGACAGCCATATGTTGCCATAATCTTCCACAGTCCTTCTCTGCTGACTGTATCAAAAGCCTTGGTAAGGTCAATGAAAGTGGAGAACATTTCGCAGTTCTGTTCCTGACATTTCTCTTGCAGCTGCCTTGCAGAGAAAATCATGTCAACAGTTCCACGTTCTTTTCTGAAGCCACATTGACTCTCAGGAAGAAGACCTTGATCGAGATGGGCTGTGAGGCGATTGAGAAGAATTCTGGCGAGTATCTTCCCTGCAATTGAAAGCAAGGAGATGCCTCGGTGGTTGTCACAGGATTGGCGGTTTCCTTTACGTTTGTAAAGGTGGACTATTGACGCGTCCTTAAAATCTTGTGGCATGGTCTCGTTCATCCATATGTTTGTGAAAAAGATATACCAGTTTACTGACTGCAGGCCCACTACTCATCGAGAGAGAGTGTGCGCTTATCGAGACTTTGTCGAACGGTCGTACAAATTTGCTCTTTTGCCCGCTCAAACCACGACCCTGGCTGCACGATGCGGCGGTTACATTCTCGAAACGCCTGCCTCGCTAACATGCGTTGGCTGGGAAGATCCCATTTTGGTGCACCTCGCACAGCCATCCGAGACAACGTACGCTAGACGCGGAACTGATCTTGCGAACCAGACCAGCCCTCACAGAATCGAATAACACACCTCCTAGCATCTGTGGCCGTGGTAAGCCAGCTTCTTCCCTAGCCACTGCCTCTGTCGCCTCCTTTCGTCTTCGTTGTCACGTTCCTTCTTCTTGCCTCGTTCACGTCGCCGCACTTTGGGAAACCGGCTCGACTTCTGGGTTCCTTGACCTCTCTTGGTCTCTGCTGCAGAGTGCGGCTCTCGCAAGACGACTACCACCATGGCATGGGGGTTGGACTTCGGCCGACCTTTACCTAACTTGGCGACTGCTACCGTGTGGCAATTTGCCCAACTGAAAAGCCCCGTCATCAGATGCACTGCCCTCGCTCGGGGGGAAGGCTATAGAGTCAACAAGAGGCAGTACAAATTTTAGCTATTGGTTGAGAGATTGGAAGTTAGTTTCCGTGAGTTGAGAGATTAGTTCCGATGTTTGTTGCCCTGCGGTTACAGACAGAAACGTTAACCATATTACTGCCGAGACTTGTCCCATTCTATGTCACGGTTGTTCCACAGCCAGTTCGCGACCTGAACAACAAAATGACTCAAACTAGCTGGTTTATAAAATAAAATCAACAAACGAAGTTCTCGAAAATATAACGGAACAAAGAACATTTCTTAGAAGTGAAGATTATCTTGCCTTGGTCAATCTAAGACATAAGGAAACATCAAAGAATGAACAAAAATACGGACTTAATGATCAGTGGGTTACGAACTGGGCACATGGATCCTTCTACCATTATCCCCCTTCTTACCACTCTCCAAAGAGCGTAAATAAGGACGCGGTACAGGAGAAAAGAGAAAGGGTTAGACCAAGGACAACATTGACAAAACAGACATGAACAGATCTATCAGTTATCAGTTGGGGTATCTTCATTGCACTCCGGACAGGTCCATAGGTGCTCTGATCCCCCACTCCACCCCACCCCCAGCATATGCATCAGCGTTGGGTGACTAATAGTGCCAGTTCTGTGTTGGTTGATGAGGCACCTCGTTTTCCCGATGTACCTCTCGTGTCTGGCCGTGCCAATTTTGACTCCCAAGTCTTTCATCCTGGACAGCGATGTGGATTCACTGACGTTAAAATTCTCTTTTCTCGACATATCTTTAAGGACATTAATAACATCGGCACGATCCATTGTCTGGCCATCTACAGGGGGTGCAGAGCCAGCCAGTTTATCAGCTCGTTCATTTCCCTCGACTCCCGCATGTCCCGGGACGAAGATGAAGGTGACTTTACGGACAACAGACTTCCGCAGCGACTCAGTCCACTGGCTACGTACAGATCCAGCTTCAAACTTCCGAATCACACTCATTGAATTACTTAGTACACACACGTTGGTATAATGCTGTGATTCGAGCCACATGAAAGCCTCTGTTACCGCCATCACCTCCATCGTCATTCTGCTCGTGGTCATGGAGTGGGCACCACTGGATTCTTGAACGGTTCGGCCTACTGAACGGGCTGTAAATGCCCACGCACTTCTCTGCTCCTTTACAACAGATCCATCTGTATAGATGAGCACTTCGGGGCTATCTGAGTGTTCATAGATGAGCGCGTTGACCTCTGCATTGACAGCGGCAGGGTTCTGCTCTCTGCACCGTTTGTCAAGTGTGATAATGCAGGAGAAAGTGCACTTATAAGCTGGAGGCACCGGCACCCATTCCTTGTTGGGGTTGATATTGGTAAGACTGCAGACCTGTCTGACGACATCTTCCGCCCGACCAATCAATGATTTGCCCCTCTTTAGCCTGTCGCCCTTTTCTCTGAATAAAGCGTCATGCAGAGTGTGCTGCTCATCTGCACGTATTTTTAAGTATGCACGAGCTCTCCAGATCTTGATCCTGTGGTTCATTGGAAATCAAGGAGGTATCTCATTGCTACACAGCTGGTATCTCTCGTGCAGCCCAAAATGATGCGCATGGCTTCGTTTTGTACCTTTCCAAGTCTTCCAATCTGTGTAGGGCTGACAGTGAGGATGGCCAGGGCATATTCGAATGGGTGAAAGCACGAGTCCTTGGAACAGAAGTATTAGCAATCTTTGCTCGATACTGACAGTCGCCAAGACTCCCATTGCTGACAAACCTTTTCGAGCTTTCGTTATGACATAATCGACATGATCTCTGAAAGACAGGCTACGATCAAGCCTCACGCCAAGATATGTCATTGACTGGGTTCTACTCAAAATGCTCCCATCCATTATTAGTACTGCCGGCAGGTCTGTATTCACAATATGGTTGTTTAGGGAGAACCATGTAACCGATGCTTATGCAGGGTTGACAAGGGCACCGGCATCAGCACACCACGAGGATCTATCAATTTTGACACAACAAGAGAGCGGAACCAGACAGACAACTATTGAGTGGAATGAATGATCAATCAATTAATCAATCAGGTGGTCTCCCCCACAATGACGGTTGGCTGCAATAGATCTCCAACACTGTCTCTCGCCGTGACAGTACATTCTGTCAGACTGATGTTCGTCCATCTTTTGATGTTATCTTCCCACTTGTATCGTTGTCTACCTCTTGCTCGCTTTCCCCCAACTGTGCCCTCCAGTATGGTTTTATAAGAGTGTTATTTCTTAACGTGGCCGAAATATTTTACTTGCCTATTTTGTTTATTTCTCTCATCAACTCTCTTTTCATCCCCAGTTTTTCTAGAACCTCTGTATTTGATTGCTTCTGTTTCCGTGCAACTGCTACTCCCCCCCCCACCCCCCCCCCCACCCCCACTTCCGTGAAATACAACATATTCTTCTATATATCCACATCTCCAGGGCATCTATTCAACTTTCCAATTGCTTGTTCAATGTCTAGGCTTCCGCGTCATACAATACTGTTGAATATTCGTAACATTTGATAATTCTCATTGTTAATGCGTTGTTAATCTCTGCAGATGTTACTTAATACTGATTTCATGCTGTTGAGAGCATTTTTGGCCATTCCTATTCCAAAAATGAATGACCGGGAAGCTTCAATGTCAGGCCAAACGCTGAAATACTTGATTACGAGTGATAGGTGCATGTTATTCCCCGAGTTTAGGTGGCGTGAGCAATTACTTGAGATGATTAAAATCTAGCTGCGCTATATGGATCAATTCTCATTCTCATGGGGTCTCCGTGACGAAGTTGTCACTGAGTCTGTTCTAAAGGACTTGGATTCGTTTGCAGATTGCGGAGTCAGATCACGAGTTCAAGTTTACTTCCTCATTTCCAATATCGAGTGAGGGAATAATCAGGTTTCTGTACGGAGAACGTGAATCGGTAAATTTGTGTATTGTTTCACACCAGAGATTGTAACCTGACTCTCTAATGAAGGTGTTCTCAGCTAACAGTATCCTCAAACCTTAAGATAAGGTACCCAAATGATGAATGTTGGCAACCGAATAATGGGACTGGATTGTTGTTTGATTAGACAAATATGATTGAAGTCCTTCCTTTCCCGCAGCACTGGACAGTCAGGGATATGCACTATTGACGAGCTCAAACGAGAGCGAAACTCGAGTCTAGTGCTTCCAATCCGTCGCGAACAAGGCCTAAGGTTCGTGCCGGAATACGATCAGCGTTGCCAGTAGTGAGACGTGTTCAATCTTCAAGCCTCAAATCCCGAAACAACCAAATAAATTAACTATCCACACAATGTCAGATATTGGTAGTCAATGTAAAAACTGTACTTCAACTAAAGACTAAAAGGCACCCTAAAATTTGCTTGAATCAAGCATTATGGAGTATGGAGAGTGCTTCTCCGGTGACTGATGGAAGCACGTGACAATCGCTGACAAATATGATTGAAGTCCTTCCTTTCCCGCAGCACTGGACAGTCAGGGATATGCACTATTGACGAGCTCAAACGAGAGCGAAACTCGAGTCTAGTGCTTCCAATCCGTCGCGAACAAGGCCTAAGGTTCGTGCCGGAATACGATCAGCGTTGCCAGTAGTGAGACGTGTTCAATCTTCAAGCCTCAAATCCCGAAACAACCAAATAAATTAACTATCCACACAATGTCAGATATTGGTAGTCAATGTAAAAACTGTACTTCAACTAAAGACTAAAAGGCACCCTAAAATTTGCTTGAATCAAGCATTATGGAGTATGGAGAGTGCTTCTCCGGTGACTGATGGAAGCACGTGACAATCGCTGACCCAGATAATTAATGACCTGGGTGAGATGTAGTGCCAATGGTGCGCCAAGTCGCCCCGATAACTTCCACCCACAATGGGGAAACCGGCACAAGCTGGACTAAAGAGGCGACAATCAACGATCATTTCCGCTGAGTTATACCAGAGTAGCTGTAATTCCCTTGACGATAGAAAGCGGCTTGCAACCTTGTATCCGAGACTATTCTCATTTGACTTGACGGGGAGATGTTGGGGGGGGGGGGGGGGGGGAAGAATCATCACCATCATGTGCCTTACAAAGTGGCGCATGTTCATGTCTCTGTACAGATCTCGGTCCTTGGTATTCTGTGTCGATTCTATTGACATTCCTCCGTATCACCGTCTTAGATTATCGTGTTTCCCCGAAAATAAGACCGGGTCTTATATTAATTTTAGCTTTAAAAATGCGATAGGGCTTATTTTCGGTGGATGATTTTTTTTTTTTTTTTTTTTTTTAGATACAAAAATCAGCATTTATTTATGTACAAAATTCTACATTTATTCAAATACGGTCATGTCATCTACTTCTGGAACATCGTCATAACTCTCCTTATCCCGAAGTCCGGCCTGCATTTCTTGCGACTCCATTTCCTGCAGAACCATTTATCCCAGTCTCTCATGTCCAGCAATTAAGCTTTCCTTAAATGAGTATTTCTTGTCCGTGTAGCCTGCTCGTGGTGCATTGGTAACTTTATTTTATTTCACACGAGTGACGTATTGAATTATGAACCACATCCGTTCATTATCAAGTGCGCACCAGTGACGTCTGTACTCCGACTGGCCATTCGGCAACAAGTCTCTCATTCTAGCTAACGATCTCAACTAGGGCTTATTTTAGTGGTAGGTCTTATGTCAAAAGCATCCTGAAAAATCAGTCTAGGGCTTATTATAGGGGTAGGTCTTATTTTCAGGGAAACACGGAGCATCATTTTTCTCCGTCTGCCTCTTCCCCTTTCTAACGCTGATCTTTCCAGCCCAACCGTTGTTGCAGATCTCTTGCGTTTTCAGCTATCAATACTGTGTAATCTCCACATAGCAGATTGTTTATACTATAACCTACTTCTATTATTCTGGAGAAGGGGGTTGGCAGAAGGGAAGAGAATTAAATGGTAACACACCATTACAACCCAAGTAGAAAATGACGTTGACTAATGTAGTTTGCATTCATCATCATCATCATCTTCCACTTCTGCCGTCAAGCGTCGTTGGGAGGAATAATTTGCGTTCCAGCGCCCGGTGGGCGGCACTGGATAGTGTCATTCCGTGTGGTTGTACAATGTCTCTGATGTCGTCAATCCATTTTCTTCTTGGACGTCCTCGTGGTCTCGTCGCAGATGATCTTTGATGTAAGGCCAGTGATGGTAGTTGCTGATGTTGCATTCTAACGACATGGCCAAACCACTTGATCTTCTGTTTTTCAATAAATGTGGCACAAGGTGTTGATCCCACAGTCTGTCTGATAGTAGCATTTCTTACTCGGTCTCGGATTGTTAAGTTGGCAACTCTCCTCAAGCATCTCATTTCACAGGTGTTGATTTTGCGAAGGTGTAATTTGGATAAAGTCCAGGTTTGAGATTGGTAGCATAGGGTTGGTGTGAATATGCTGTTTATTATCTGTCGTTTTGCGAACATGGGTATGTTTGGATGTTTCAGTAAGGGTGATAGTTGATATGTAAGTGCACTAGCTTTTTGACATCTGATTTCAATTTCTCTGTCCAATCTGCCATCTTCTGTGATCATACTTCCAAGGTATTTGAATTCTTTAACTTGTTTCAGAGTTGTGTTATTTATCTGTATACTTAGTGGGCCTGGCGATCTGCTAACTTGCATTACTTCGGTTTTGGCTGTGTTTATGCTCATATTGTATCTGCTGCAGGTTCAACTCAGATTAGTAATATGATTTTGTTGAGGATAAACGTTTGAATTACATTTCGATAGTTATTTCCTATTGTTTATAGTAATGTTTTATTTAACAGCCAAATGTAGCATTAACTGTGTTTCCTTAAAGTATGTATAATAAGCTGTGTCGGCTTATACGTTTGCGTGACTCAAACCCTCATGAGGATGCAAGAGTTTGAAAAACAACATCAGTGCTGCCAGCTTATGCGTCACTTCTATGCCATGGGAAATGAAAGCCCGACATAACGACATTCATGCAATGCCTAAGCAAGTTAACCGTTGTTTAATTAGAGCCACCGTTGTTCAAGTAATTTGGACAGAGACAGGTAAACTGAATTAATGGACTTCATTTTACACAGACTAAGGTATGGGCAGACAGGCTTATCATACATCACATTATAATTATGAGAATTTTACAAAATTAAATACTCTACTTAAGGAATGCCTGAGTAAACCAGCTTGCGAAAAATTGAGCTGCATGTCAACTGTAAGAAACTTTCTAAAGAAGAATTAAGACAGTTATAACACTTCTGAAGGATGAGAAAATTGCTGATCCAGATGGTATCACAGCAGAAGCTGTTACGGCAAATATGTACACCTCTGCTGATTTACAGCACACATTATTTATTTGAAAATTCTTTATCTAGACCAACAAGCAGCGGTTAGAATAGATGGCGAGACATCAGATTGGTTTGATATCAAGTAAGGAGTCCATCAGGGCTGTGTGCTGTCCCCCTATTTGTTTAACCTGTGCGCCACGAATATAATGAGAAATGTCAGAGATGATATAACCAAGGAGCAATATGATCCCTAAATATAAGTTGTCATGAAATACAAGATTCGATGTGCTGAAGATACATACATGATTACTATACTATTACTACTATATACATCACATAATGGTATAGAAAAACTAATAACATCAAACCAAATGAAAACTGAAAATCACATGCCTACAGATAAAACTAATATGGAGAAAGAAATATATGTTAATGAGGGGAAAAAATATAGGTGGTGGAAAATTTCGAATTTCTTGGGTCATTAATAACCAACAATCAGATTGCTACTGGTACTATTGGGATTGGAACTCTTCGCTGGCTTCTGAGGATGGGGACAGAGCGCTTATTGGAATGCCCCGAATGCTGTGATGTCGGTTCCTAAATCAATCAATCAATCAATCAATTACCAACAATGGTAACATAATGAAAGAAATTAAAAGACGAATATCAATTGCTCTTCAAAAAATAAAACAACTGAATTCATTGTGGCTTGGGACATTTTGTTTGTTTGTTTGTTTGTTTGTTCGCATATCCTTTACAGGACATCGCTATCAACATCAGCATCTTTCAGCTGACTGTTGATTTCTTGGCAAGATTACGCTCAGTAGTTTGCCATTGCTTTCTGAGCAACCGGCTCACATACTCCGTAAGTTACCGACGCGGAGAGAACCGCTACCGATCCTCGCGCACGTCATGTTACTCACAAGATTACGGAGAAAGTTGTGTAACCCTTAGATCAGGGAGACCAACTTGGGACAGATAGACCTACAAAATTTAACTTTTAAGAGCATGCATCTTTCCCATTGTGACATACACCTGTGAGACATGAATACCTACTAAACAAGCTGAAAAGCTAATAATTGATCTTGAATATAAATGTTATAGATGGGTTATAAGAATATCTGGGAGACAGAAAAGAACAAATGCATCCATACGACAACATCTGAGTATTGAAGAAGGTTGGGTACTAAAGACGATAAAACAAAGAAGCAATTGAAATGTTTTTGTCACTTGAAACGTCATGATAGTTTGGAGAGAACAATAATGGAGGGATATATCCCGGGAAGAAAGAAAAAGGAAGGCTAAAGAGAAGATGGATGCAGGATGTGGCAGATGATCTCCAGATGGGTGTATTGGATGCGGGACATCTTGCTTATGACGGAGAAGTTTTCCGGAAGTTTGTTATGGGCGCGAAGTTCTGTAAAGGACATGATAATGAATGAATGAATTACACCTATATATTTGAATTCATTGACTATTTGTTAGAGTAACAATTGAGCCTTCTAATGTAATACCACATCTTGGTGATATATTTTTCTTTGATCTTGGTATTCAAAACGAGTCCTTTTTTATTTCTCAATTATTCTCTCAGTCTAGCACATGTAAATATTTTCAAATTGTGTTATCTGCATAAGGTACTGTACCAGCACTTTGTCATATTGACAGACGATAGTTATTGTGCTTTATAAACAACAACAAAAAGCATAATAACCTCTATAGCACAAAGCCTGGGCTGAATTGTTGAGGAAATATGTTGCCCACGCATCATGGTCTCTATCGGTCTGCGTAGTTTACTCCAGAGGGAAGGTAACATTTAAGCATCTGGAAAAAGGCAAGCTGAAGAAGCTGCCGGATCAGCAAAACAATGCTTAAACTGTCCGCCTGTCGGAGCTTCGATCTTAGACTAGATTCCCACCAAAGCTTAGGGCAAGGTCTACCCTGAAATGACATTTAGTCTTTAGTGTGCATTTCCACGCACCAGGATAAGGCTTGTAACACCCCACGCCCCACAATTTGCGATTCTCAGCCCGAAGCCGTTGGCACAGTGTGGGTGTCGGGTTTGGTGAGCGCCACCCAACATTCGGCGCTAACAGAAAGCAGTTAGTATCGTCTACTGACATACGTTGGCTGTTTATATTATAACCTTCAGCTAACACCCCTGCTCTGTCTGTGATATCGTTAATTATTATTTCGCTACACAGAGAGAAGAAGTCTGGGTATATATATATATATATATCGTAAGTCACATACTAAAATAATTACCCATACACTCTGGCAACCAACAGTGGGTTCTAGGTGACTTTCTGGGAGTAAAGGGGGCCGGTGTAATGTTTACTACATCACTCATCGAGTACTAGGCAATCTATCCAAATACAGCGTACACAGAATACGCCTCAATATGAATAAGATGGCAATGTGACTTGCGAGTGATGAGATCATGACATGACTTGCGAGTGATGAGATCGTGACATGACTTGCAAGTGATGAGATCGTGACATGACTTGCGAGTGATGAGATCATGACATGACTTGCGAGTGATGAGATCATGACATGACTTGCGAGTGATGAGATCATGACATGACTTGCGAGTGATGAGATCGTGACATGACTTGCGAGTGATGAAATCATGATATGACTTGCGAGAGATGAGATCATGACATGGTTTGCCAGTGATGTGATCATGACATGACTTGCGAGTGATGAGGTCATGACGTGTGAATGTTGAGATGATAATAAGCCTTGTTAGGGATAAGATGATAATTTAACTTGCAAATGTTCAGTTGATAATATAACTTGCGAGTGATGAGAAGATAATATAACTTGCGAGTGATGAGAAGATAATATAACTTGCGAGTGATGAGAAGATAATATAACTTGTGAGTGATGAGATGATAATATAACTTGCGAGTGATGAGAAGATAATATAACTTGTGAGTGATGAGATGATAATATAACTTGCGAGTGGAGAGATGATAATATAATATGTGAGTGATGAGATGATAATATAATATGTGAGTGATGAGATGATAATATAATATGTGAGTGATGAGATGATAATATAACTTGCGAGTGGAGAGATGATAATATAATATGTGAGTGATGAGATGATAATATAATATGTGAGTGATGAGATGATAATATAACTTGCGAGTGGAGAGATGATAATATAACTTGCGAGTGGAGAGATGATAATATAACTTGTGAGTGGTGAGATGATAATATAACTTGTGAGTGATGAGATGATAATATAATATGTGAGTGATGAGATGATAATATAATATGTGAGTGATGAGATGATAATATAACTTGCGAGTGGAGAGATGATAATATAACTTGCGAGTGGAGAGATGATAATATAACTTGTGAGTGGTGAGATGATAATATAACTTGTGAGTGATGAGATGATAATATAATATGTGAGTGATGAGATGATAATATAACTTGTGAGTGATGAGAAGATAATATAACTTGCGAGTGGAGAGATGATAATATAATATGTGAGTGATGAGATGATAATATAACTTGCGAGTGGAGAGATGATAATATAACTTGTGAGTGGAGAGATGATAATATAACTTGCGTGTGGAGAGATGATAATATAACTTGTGAGTGATGAGATGATAATATAATATGTGAGTGATGAGATGATAATATAACTTGTGAGTGATGAGATGATAATATAACTTGTGAGTGATGAGAAGATAATATAACTTGTGAGTGATGAGATGATAATATAACTTGTGAGTGATGAGATGATAATATAATATGTGAGTGATGAGATGATAATATAACTTGTGAGTGATGAGATGATAATATAATATGTGAGTGATGAGATGATAATATAACTTGTGAGTGATGAGATGATAATATAACTTGTGAGTGATGAGATGATAATATAATATGTGAGTGATGAGATGATAATATAACTTGTGAGTGATGAGATGATAATATAACTTGTGAGTGATGAGAAGATAATATAACTTGTGAGTGATGAGATGATAATATAACTTGTGAGTGATGAGATGATAATATAATATGTGAGTGATGAGATGATAATATAACTTGTGAGTGATGAGATGATAATATAATATGTGAGTGATGAGATGATAATATAACTTGTGAGTGATGAGAAGATAATATAACTTGTGAGTGATGAGATGATAATATAACTTGTGAGTGATGAGATGATAATATAACTTGTGAGTGATGAGATGATAATATAACTTGTGAGTGATGAGATGATAATATAACTTGTGAGTGATGAGATGATAATATAACTTGTGAGTGATGAGATGATAATATAACTTGTGAGTGGTGAGATGATAATATAACTTGCGAGTGACAAGATTGCTTGCTTGCTTGCTTGTGTTCGTTGGCTTGAGCTCCAACACGAAGTCCTGTATGTCGGATGAAGGCATCCTGTTGTCCAACATCAGTGTGATGTCATACAGGACTTGAGTTTTGCGTGAGTATCCGTTGTCCCATGTCTGGCTTATTGGTGTGCAGACTGGTGGTTCCTCGCCGTACAGGCAGACACTCTCCGACTTCGGAGGAATCGGCGATCCTACTGACCTTAGCCAGGACCCCGAAGGGACCTGTTGCCCAGGACGCTCGACGAGGACGCGTCAATAGGTCTTGGCCAGTATATAACCCGGCCCTGGTGCCTTGGAAACACCTCTGCGTCCCAGTGACAAGATGATAATATAACTTGTGAGTGATAAGATGATAATATATCTTGTGAGATGATAATATAACTTGCGAGTGACAAGATGATAATATAACTTGTGAGTGATAAGATGATAATATAACTTGTGAGTGATAAGATGATAATATAACTTGTGAGTGATGAGATGATAATATAACTTGCGAGAGACAAGATGATAATATAACTTGTGAGTGACAAGATGATAATATAACTTGTGGGTGATGAGATGATAATATAACTTGTGAGTGATGAGAAGATAATATTGCATGTGAGTGATGAGAAGATAATATAACTTGTGAGTGATCAGATGATAATATAACTTGCGAGTGAAGAGATGATAATATGATTTGCTAGTGATAAGATGATAAAATGGCTTGCGATTGATAAGATGATATGACTTACGAGTGATAAGAGGATAACTTTCGAGTGATGAGGTGATAACTTGCAAGTGATGAGATGATAAAATGACCCTGGAGTGGTAGGCTGATAATATGAGTGGCGAGTGATGAGATGATAAAATAACTTGCGAGTTATGAGGTGACAATATAACTTACTCGAGTCTGTCTACCAGGGCTCTTCTTGGGCAGGTGAAAAGAGGAGATTTGGTCAGTATAATACCCATACCTTATAACTGTCGCCCCTCTTTAACTACTTCTTAATCTATTTTACTTTTGATTATTTCTAATTTGTGTGTGTATGTGTGTGCGAGCACGCGCGCGCGCGCGTGTGTGCGCGTGTGTGTGAGAGAGAGAGAAAGAGAGAGAGAGAGAGAGAGAGAGAGAGAGAGAGAGAGAGAGAGAGAGAGAGAGAGAGAGAGAGTCGTATTATCTTGATCTTTTTCGACTCTCAACTCTTTTAAAACATTTTCCCTTATGAATTTGACTAAAGAAAGCACAAACAATATATCGCGCAACTTATTACCTGGCTTAATTTCCCGTCTCTCGCGAGGTGCATACAACAGGGAGAACTTTCACATACATTAAATGAATCGTAATGAATCCTTTAAACTGAAATACACAAAGCACTGTCTCCTGTTTCTATACAGAATTTCACGAACTTTAGGAACACTAGACACGTGTTTTGTGTATTTGAGTTAAAATTATTCATCACGCTGATTTAATTATGTTGAACTTTAAGTAAGTCTTTCTTGGATGATGTTGAGACGCATTTTAATTAAATGACTTTTTCTAATGTTAATCAAATAGGATATTTCAGTTCATTCGTTTGGTATTCTGTATTCATTATATCATTTACGGCGCGTAATTACTTATCGATTCTTGGTTTATTTTGACCTTATATTTTAAACTTGCCCGTCTCCCTGGCCTAAAGGTTAAACGACTTTCTCCGTAATCCCGTTTATCCACGTAGGGTAAAGCAGGGCTAGAGAATCGGTAGTGGTTCTCGCCGCTTTGGTGACTTGCGGGATATGTCAGCCGGCCGCTCAGAAAGCAATGGCAAACTACTGAGCGTAATCTTACCAAGAAATCAACTGTGGTAAAATGTTGGTGTTGACAGCGATGTCTTGTAAAGGAATGCGAAAAAAAAAATATTTAAACTTACAGTGAAACTTCGATTATCCGTCATCGTCATGAACGGGTTTGTGACGGATAACCGAATAGACAGATAACACGAATCTCTTAAAACATATGTACAGTAACGTGATTTCGCTGCGGGCTTGGGACGAAAATGAAAATAAAATCCTTTAAAAGCGAATAAAGCATACATATTGTATTTAATGTTACAAAACGATCAATATATACTTCAATGTACTGCTTTTCAGCATCGCGTTTGATATCATTGACTTGTTATTCCAACACTGTAAATCTGTGCAATACTAGTGGCAGTTTCACCTTTCTTCAAACGTTTGATAAGTTCAAGTTTCTGGTTAAAACCTAATACTATATGTTTCCGCTTTTCAGTCATGTTAGCACAATTTTATAGAACAATAAAATCTAAGAGATTAAGCCTTACTATTTGTCTACGTTGCATATCCCTTACAGTACGTCGCAGTCAACACCAGCATTTTACAGCTGCTTTTGATGTACTAAGCAAGATTACGCTCAGTAGTTTGCCATTGCTTTCTGAGTGACCGGCTCACATACCCCCCGTAAGTTACCAGTGCGGCGCGAACCGCTGCCGATTCTCGCGCAGCTGCGTTACTCACGAGAATATACGGGATTACGAAGAAAGACGTTAACCCCTATTTTAGGCCTACGTATAAGCGGCTTAAACATACAGAACAGTAGCACTATAGTAGCGTTATGCCGAAAAATTTAGCCAGGGCACAGTGAAACAAAACATTCATTTGAACAAATAGGCTACTTTGTCTGGACTGAGACAAGTATGTTACACAATAGTGACTGGTTAGGAATGGGTTTGTGGCGCGCCAGATCAAGCTCAACTTGTCCGCCACCGACGATTAGTCACTACCGCCATCATACAGTACAGTCACTTCCAGCTCTTTACAGTAGAATGTAGATGTTATCCGTGGACAATTTTTAAAGATCTTTGTTTATTGATACTCATGCATTTTTTTTTTTTTTTAATGATGACGGATAACAAAAACCGACGGTTACACGAGTGACGGTTAATCGAAGTTTTAATTTACACACTTGTTGTATGTGCATTATATGTTACAGTTTTTTATGTATAGTAAATTTAGCTTCTTTTTTTTCATTGTCATCATCAAGTGTCATGCTTGGGCGGTTACAGTTCTCCACCTCAGACAATCACCATTCTTGGGTCAAGTCTATGTCTTGTCCCGATCATAACATGTGGCTAAGACATCCAGGTGTTAATTTCTTTGTGTACCCTTTGCTCTTTTCTCATCAAACTTGCCAGTTGTCAAGTTTATTTCTCAGCGTAATGTATCCAAAATATCTTGACTGTTTACGTATAATTTCTCTAATCAGTTTGTGGTTTTCGTTTGTTTCGTGCAGGACCATCTTGTGTATTTTTCTGTCCCGTCCAAGGATTTTATGTTTATTTTTCTCAGAAACTACGTTTCCACTGCTATTAGATGTTTCTTAGCTTTTTTGTTGATTGTCAATGTTTCACATGCATATAATAGTGTAGGTTCTATATAGAACTTCAGCAGTTATTTTCTCACTACCCCTGACAGTTTGTTATTGGTGTGGTGTTTTCTATCTTGAACAAGGTTACCTTTGCAAAGGTGATTATTGTTCTAATATCTAAAAGGTATCTTCCATCAGATGTTATGACTATCCCAAGATCGTTATGTTTACTCACGTGTTTGAAAATTGTCTCATTTACTTTGATGTGACATTGTGGTATTTCTGTCTTCTTAGAGTTCACCATAATTGATGTTTTCTTCTGTCTCCTGCCGACCAGAGAGCCATCCCACCAAGTACAAACAGGGCACCCAGCCGGGGACGCTACAAAGAGGTCAAAACACCTCAATGTAGCGATCACCCGGACCGGAAATGTCCAAAGTCGAACCTCAGCGGCAAAACGACGGAAACCACTGCTTGTGGTGGAATAAGATGTCCTGCGAGGGCCACGCCCCGGTGCAGGGGCTAAGGCAAGGACGGGGGTAGAGAGAGAGAGAGAGAGAGAGAGAGAGAGAGAGAGAGAGAGAGAGAGAGAGCGAAAGCGAGAGAGAGAGAGAGAGAGAGAGAGAGAGAGAGAGAGAGAGAGAGAGAGAGAGAGATAGAGAGAGAGAGATCCCTTAATAGAATTAGTCCAAATGAAGAGCTTGATTCTGCTGGCAGGGTGCAAGAGGGCTGTTCCTTAACCTGTAAACGGGATACGAAGAAGGCAATTATTGGCTGCAATGACGTCTACTGAATCACAGCTAGCCACCGATGTTGAAGTGAAGACTGAGGCACACTGCCAGGGAAAGAAGCTGGCTTTCCCGCGGTCAGTTACGGTGCAGTGATAACGCTGGCAGATGCACTGGGTAGCCGATGCCCCCCCCCTTCCCACTGCCCCTCTCACTTGCAAAGTAAATAAACTATGGCAAAGAAACAACATTACGTATACAGTGGTACCTCGGGTTACGAACGCCTCAGGTCACGAACAATTCGGATTACGAACAACAACTTCGAAAAAAATATTGTCTCGGGTAACGAACAGTGCCTCGAGTTACGAACGAAGGCAAGAGAAAGAAAGCAAGGTTTAACGCTGGAGACAAACGATCGCGTACAGTACAAACGAAGGCCACACAGTATTAACATCGCTTAGCGTTAGCCTAGTACCATAGTTTTGCACGCGTGCGCAGCCTCGCTTTCATTGGCCTTACTACACAGCAGTACAATATTTCTTAGCAGTGGCACTGTGTTCAGTTTATCTCTTTCATTATTTTCTTTGTTAACCCCATCAATAAGAGTTCGAAGAGCCGTAGTGGTGCTGCAAAGAAGCAGAAACGTATAATAGTGGGGGTAAAGAAGGAAATAATGATGAAACATGAAAATGGCGTTTGTGTGTGTGTGTGTGACATCGCTAATGAGTATAGCACGGCAAAATCAACTATCTCCACCATCATAAAGAACACAGAGTTACTCAATTCAGTCGATATGGCTAAAGGCGTAACTAAGTTGCAGAACCAAAGACCTCAAAATTGAGAGAAAATTGAAAATCTTCTCTTGATCTGGATCAATGAAAAGCAACTTGCAGGAGATAGTGTTAGCGAGGCAATAGTATGTGAAAAGACGAAGCTGTTGCACAGTGCTTTATGTCGAAATTGCTTGGTGCAGGTGCTGAGACTGACGATTTTAAAGCCAGCAGAGGCTGGTTTGAAAAGTTCAAAAAAAAAAAAAAAAGTGACATTCATAGTGTAATTAGGCACGGAGAGGCTGCAAAAACTAACGAGAAAGAAGCAGAAGCTTTCAAGGTGGAATTTGATAAGATTATCAGAGAGGAAGATTACGTTCCACAAGTCTTTAATTGCGATGAAACTGGCCTCTTTTGGAAGAAAATGCCAAAGAGGACCGTTATCACCCAGGAGGAGAAACCACAAACCAATTAAAGAAAAGCTAACTCAGCTGTTCTGTGTCTATGTTGTGGATGAGATTGTGACCCTGGGCAAATATATGGGCCTGGAAATCGATGGCATCGACTTGGAGGAGCTGATTGAGGACCAAGTGGAGAGCTCACTACAGATAGGCTTGTGGATCTTTAGAATGAACAGCTAAAGACAAAGGAGGAGCAGTTGTCCGATGATGAGGAACCAATGATCGTTTCAACTGCCAGGATTAAAGAAATTTGCAGCAAGTGAGCAGATGTCGAAGACTTCATTGTGAACCACCGTCCAAACAAACTTGTTGCTAACAGGCCTGTAAACCTGATGAATGATAACACGATGACCCACTTTAGAAGGATTCTCCGGCAAAGGAAGCGACACATTTCCCTTGATAGTTTCTTGGTGCAGAAAGATTCCCAGTCGGCTGCCAAGAAACAGCGACAAGAAACTCCTGAAACTAATGATTCAGAATAGCAAAGAAAGTCAAAAATTTCCAGTGATCGTTTTCTTGGTAAGAAAGATAGATTGCATCTTTTTTCTTTATTATTTTTTAATTTTACATTTAATTTATTTTGTTGTTTTCTTTCTCTTTATTTAATACGTGAAATACACGCATTCTTTGCGTTTTGTCAGGTAAACGACCGGATGTTAATTTTAAAAAAAAATGATTCTATCATATTGAAACGGATTGTCTCTATTTCATTGATTTCAGTGTGTCGAGTTATTAACGTTTCGGGTTACAAACCGAGTTCTGGATCGAATTAAGTTCGTAACCCGAGGTACCACTGTGCTATATTCGACTAACAATAAACGATCGCTCAAATTATAGTGAGCTAACTAGCAGTTAGGCTGTTACAGCCGGTTTTATGCGAATAGAAAGTGTTACATTTGAAATTACAGTGTTACATTTGAAATTACCGCTGGGATAACAGATGCTCCACATCCGAACAATACCTGTTACTATGTGTTTGGATTATTTTAGCGTATGTATTATTCATTTATTCACTTCATATGATACATCGGGTGTTTGTAAAGCCGCACTACACTTTGTATGTAGAGCAAATTTGAAAAATGAAGTACATGTCATTAAAAATATGCTTCACAGTCCATCGTGAAGCAATTTGCAGCAAATGGCTGTCGTATGCTGGGGCAATTCTTTGCACTCCAAACAGAATGGTATTTTTAACGGAAGGAAACATTTGTTTTCAAATGTATTCTAATACAAAGTGTATTGAGACTTTACAAACACCCGGTGTAACCCTGCAGTATGCACCCGACGAGATACAGCGAAATATGCCAGGCTATAATTCCTGCAATATATTGTTTGCGGCTTCTGTCTTTAAACTGTCTGTGTATTTTGATTAGGTTTTTCTTTTGGTATTTAATTGGTTAGAAAGAAATGATTACTCCCTGCAAGGTCATTACCAACATGTATTTAAAGGCCACAGTTTATTATGAAAACCCCGATGTAGTTAATTTAAATATTGGTAGAGATGTGATCCACATATGATACCCTCTCGCGCTTCAGGATATCCAATTAAAACAGCAAGGCAGGGCGCACGCGCAACCCACTGATTGGATACTGTAACTGTAGCTCCAGGGCGGGAAAGCTAACACCATTGTATTATCGCAGTGGTTCTCAACCGGTGGGGAATTCCCCGCTAGGAGGGAATTTTATATTTCGGGGGTGGATGGGATTAAGATTATTTCAAGATCGCGTTAATACAAGATATTGTTTTCCCCTCCATACTTTACAGTTTTGTACTTCTCGCTTTTCTGAAATTCGTTTTATAACGTAGTAGACCCGCAAATCACGTTTTATGTAGACATTTAGAATTGTTCTAGTATGTGTTATTAAAGTTAGCTCGATTTTTACGTATATGTGTAGGGGCGGGTGGGGGAATTTATAAGGAGGAAATACAAAAGCGGGGAATGACATTATGAACATATAGTGAAGGATTGCATGGACCAAAAATGTTGAGAACCACTGTGTTATCATATCAAATGTCTTCACACACACACACACACACAAACACACACCCACATCCACACATATACATGGACACACGGATATGTTTGTTTGATTTAATGTGTGTGTTTTTTTTTTCTTTAAGTTTATGTATTTATTTTATTTTATTATATCATTCAGTCCGTTTTTTAATGAAGTAAACAAGTAATAAGGAAGATCTGAACGGGGTATTTTGTAGACGGCACCTGCAAAGACCTTTAATTTATTATTAAATGATTCAGCGCCAAACAAATATGATTGGACCAAACATGGCACACAATGAAATGAACAATTATTATAGTGTAAATTTCCATTCACTGAGCATTGAAATTGCGTAAGATGCCACAAAACAAAACAAAAAACACAGTGATCCTCGTTTGGCGATATGTTGTGTTTCTGTTCAAACGAGAGGTCACGTGTGGCGAAATATTATCCTTCGGCATTGAATCAATTAATGCACTTCCCTAATTCCATGCCTGTCTGCCGGCGACGGTCAAGTCTTTGAGCTCCCATCGAGGCCGGGACTTTTGTCATTGACCCTGGCGTCCAAGTCGCTCCAAACTAACATAGTTACTAGGAAATGATCCGAGAAGTAAAGGCGGCAGGCTTGACACTGATCACATAATACAGGGTGTATTTGTAATGACAGTGCAGTGTTTGAAAATATTGCCGGTCCAAGTTTTATATTTACCTATTATGTTGTATAAACTTTACAGAGCGTGAATACAAAACTTGGATTGGCAATATTTTCAAACTCTGCACAGTCATTACAAATACACTCTATACATCGAGCACCTATTTGTCTTTAAAAATATGGGGCTGGCACAATATACCCAGGAGCCGCGGTGGTGCAGTGCTGGCATGCTGGTCTATCGACCCAGTGGTCATGTTTTCAATTCCTCACCGAGACGGACCTTGTAAAATGATTTGTTCTCAAAGGTTGACTAAACCTAAAATGATTACCAGGAAATGTAAGTAGAATTGTGTTGAGTTGAGCTAAGAACCGACATCACAGCAATCAGGACATTCCCATACTCGCTCCGTCCCCTCGTTCAACAGCCAGCGAAGAGTCATGCTACTAATAGTTCCCACCGCTGTCTGATTGTAAGTTCTCATGGACTTCCATTTCAGTTTTGAGATTTTTCCAGAACCCCTGCCGATCCCTGCAATATCATTCTTTCCACATACGGGTTCTCAATCTGTACCGCCAGCCTTCTCCACCTGGTCCAACAGGAAATGTAAGAAGAAAAAGGTAAGTAAAGGACCCTTTCATATGTCTTAAGACTCACTGGACATGCAGTGCTAGAACCATATTTGTATAGACCAGTAGGTTCTCGGTGGGTTATGTGGTCAATAGCATGTCCTGGGAGGTAGAGACGGCCGGTAATATGTTTGCCATGAACCTGACGACGTCATGGCATGGTTAAGTTATAGCCTAGGTCAGAGAGTAAAGGTTACTGCTGTGTTCAGCAAGTGAACACTAGAATGTGGAAAGCAGGGACTTTCCACACAACGTGAAAACGTTGGAACTCACTTCCTGGTGATAGGAAGTGAGCTCGGGACAAGTTAGTCGGCGTTGATCCATCGTCCTGTGTGGACATGGTGAAAAGTATACAGCGTTATGGCTATACATTGAGCCACGCTTTTAAATCGTGATATAGTGTGCTGTGATGTGACTGTCGAATAAGTGATTGTATATTTGATAATGTGACATGTGGTTGTGTAGAAATTATACGTAGGAAACTTATAACAGTCTTTGAGTTCACTCCTGTTTGAGTTAACTAGAGTTCGAGCGGGCGTCATGTATAACGTATGGCCGAGTAACCAACAGCAAGTCATATGCTAAAAGATGACCAGGGTTCTGACTGGAGAAGAAGAGAAGAATAAATCATGCCCCTGTTGGACACGAAAAGTATTGCTACAAAAGTTTATCGATAGTAGGCCATTCAGACAATCCCAGTGAGACTCTGGCAACTTGGGGGGCTCGTCCGGGAAGAAAAAGGAGACCACATCACCAATTGAGTGTCCATTGTTCTATAACACTTTGGGTTTAGCACAATAACCATAATGTGCTTCAATGTATAGGATGTATTTTTAAAGACTGTGTGGTTTTTGAAAATATTGCCGTTTCAACTTTTATATTTACCCTCTGTGGAGTTCATGCAAAATAAAAGGTAACTAGAAAGCTTGGAACGGCAATATTTTCAAATACCCCACAGTCATTAAAAATACGCCCTGTATGTAAAAGGGCCCTTTACTGTTTTGTGCTTTACCTTGTGCTAAAAAAAAAACCATTGCATGACAATAGATCTTGTTCATATTTTCCATTAATGTACATTCTCAGTCAGTATATAACTGTTGTCCACTGGTTTCAAATTGAAGACAGCGGATAAATTCAAACAAGCCATTATAATAACATATGCAGAGGTTACTGACTACATACACATAATATGGAAGATTTAGAAATTAGAGAAGTCGTTAGCTAACCATTTATTTTTCTAAACGACCGTCTGCAAATTATGGTATCGTTTGCAGTTAGAGAGTATGAACAAGAAACGGCCAGAAGATCGACTTTATTGCACCGGTTTTATCCCATATGGCTCGGTCTCTTTCCGCAGAGGTGGGCCGCCGAAAGCGTCGCATAAATCACGAATTCCGTAGCCCAAGCGACGACTCCCAGGAGTCTCCAAGAAAATTGCACTCGTAAACCGAGTTCCTTTGTGTCCCGGAATTGAACCCACAACCTTCGGAGTGCGTGGCAGACAGCGAAACCACATCGCCACAAAGCATCTCTTGCAGTGAGAATGTTTAAATGTCCACTGTTTCTATGGCACTTTGGTTCTGAAAAAGGACGGCAAACAGTAGACAGTGAAGGTAGCGCCAAAGAAGTTGGGGTGTGAAGTGTTGAACCTCCACGTATTCAAGCCACGGCGTTTGAGATGGGGTGGCGATTTCCTTTCATCGTCGCATTTTCTACCCAGGCAATTCCTAGGAAGTTAAGAAAATTGTATGTTGCCAATTTGTATCAGACCTCGTCTAACTAAGGGAGATAGACACATTCTTTTTAAAGGGTGGCGCGGCGGCGGAGGAGAGAGAGAGAGAGAGAGAGAGAGAGAGAGAGAGAGAGAGAGAGAGAGAGAGAGAGAGAGAGAGAATTGAATTGAATTGAATTGAACTTTAGTTTAAAAGGATTACAAATTGTGCACGTAGGCCGGGCTTATATTCGGCTCTTCCAATCACTCATCTTTCGTTCACACATAACCCACCCATAACCACACATCTTCAACCCACCGCACATCCCCCACCCACCACAAATCCCTCCACCCACTCACACATCCCCTCACTACCCAGACATTTCGCACCCACCAACACACACATCCCTCACCCACATCCCCACCAACACACAACTCCCCACCCACTCACACATACGCCAACTCACACAAATTCACCCACAAACACATGCTCCACCCACCCACCGACACACCCCCAACCACACACACATACCCCTCCCACACAAACACATTCCGCACCAACCCACACACACATTCTTCACCCACTCACATATCACCCACTCATACCCACACATCTTCCCATCCACACACACATCTCCACACACATTTTCCCACCCACCCACACATTTCACATCTACCCATACACCCCACAAACAAACATACAACCCCTACCCAAACACACATCCTCCAACCAAACACATTCCCCACCGACACACACACATCCCCCACGCATACACACATCCCCCTACACACGCCCCAACACACCCACCCACGCATCCCCACCCTACCAACACCCATACATTTCCCAACCGCCAACACCCACACATACCACTACCCACCAACACCCACACAAACACACCAACCCAAACACACATCCCCCTCCCACACATCCCTCACCCACCCACACATCCCTCACCCACACTCGCCCCATCCATACACACATCCCTCAACCCACCCACAAACCTCCACAGCCACCCACTCATCTCTACACCCATCCACACATCCCCCACCAACCCACACATCCCACACTCACCCACACTTTCCCACCCACCCACCCACACATCCCCCGCCACACACATTCCCCCACCCGCACACATCTCCCTACCAACACACACATCTCCCCACACACACACGCACACACACGCACACACTCTTCCACCTGCACACATCTCCCCACCCACACTCACATATCCCCGCCCGCCCACACACATCCCACACTCACACACTTCTCCCACACTCCCACACACATCTCCCACCCACACCCACATACCCCGACAATCCACACATACACTCCCCATCCACACATTCCCCCCCCCCACACACACACACACACACCGAGCCACACACACACCCCGAGCCACACACACACACACACATCCCCTACCCATACACACCTCCCTCATCCATATAAACATTAGCCACACCCATCCCCAACCCATACGCACATTCCAACACCCCCTACACACATCCCACACACCCCCTACACATATCAACACACACGAGAGAGAGAGAGAGAGAGAGAGCGAGAGAGAGAGAGAGAGAGAGAGAGAGAGAGAGAGAGAGAGAGGCGGTGACAGAACTTTTGTCAATGTGCATTATAGTTCATATAAAGAACGACGAGTGTGTATGCGTGTATTTTTAAGAGGGGGGAGGGGCGGGTTAGGCCTGTGGTGAATCTAAGAAAGTGGGTTGCAGTCTAAACATATGAGGGAACCATTGGCCCATAGCTTCAGGTTGGCCTGCCATTATAAGCCTCTTGTAGAATCATATTCCATGGACTGCAGAATCTCACCTGATCTTTCGGATCTCTAGCAACATTTGCTTTTGGTTAGCTCCGTATAGACTTACATAATAATCTCAGGGTAAATCTCCCCAGTCTCGTATCTTCATGTGTTGAGAAATAAACGCTCTGTTATTGATCGACGCTCGACCCCACGTGATGCCAAACTGTCATTGTCTTTACAGTTCTCATTTTACATTACTGTCGTTCCGAGGATTCAGTTCCTTCCTGTAGGACAGAAAGAAATGTCTTTCTCGCGATGGATCATCTGGCAATTTTGTAGTGTTACAATTTGAGCAATTGTTTCCACATTGCATGGCCTTTATTGTGCCAGAAAACGTTGGCCCCAGTAATTGCAATATGATGCCATATACTATCTGACCAACCAGATGTGACCTCCTTCTGTTGTTTCCCAAATAATACATATTGCGAACATGAAAGACGAATACTATTTTGTCTGATAAAGTAAGCACTGCGTCAAGTGCTTCTATCGGCTGTTGTTATTTGGCAAAGAAAGATTACGCAGTATCCACAATCACCGCATTGCTGTATTAAAACATAATTTGGTTAGCGTGTTGGAGAAATCCGACTCCATCATTTCCGGATCTTTGTAATGGGTGGACATGGACCTCTGCGTGTGGCAGAGAATGTTTGGCTTTGAAACGAGGTTCTCCACAACGGAAATTGACAACAGGATAATTTATATAAGTTAGTATAATATGTCGACCAGAATCTCGTGGTACGTAAATTTTTCGCGCCATAGAGCACTTTGGGCATATCGTTTAAGACCCTATATTTATAGACCACTCGTCACCATCGTGTGGGTGATGTGATTATAACACACCGGCTGCTTTTACTTCCCAAAACATTTCTTGGTGTCTATTTTAGGCTGGTCGACCTGGCAGCCCTCGTTATTTTTAAAAAGTGGAATCCGCTGTGGCGGAGAGAATCTTCAGCTTTAAAATAAGGTTCTCCATAACGGGAATTAACAAATAACATAATTAAATATAGCAAATTAGACAGAATCCCGTGATACGAAACTAGCGCGAGAAAATTATACGCTCTTTGTGATCAGACTTTAAAAGATTTTTAAAGGGTTCAAAATGCAGGCGGATCATCTTCAATTCACCGGGTTTTATCCTATATGGTTCGGTCTCATTTTGCAGGTTGGTCTGCCGAAAGTGTCGCACAAAGCACGAACTGCGTAGCTTCAGCCACGACCCCCAGAAGTCTCCTAGGAAATTGCACTTGTGAACCCAATGTCGTAGCCCGGAATCCACCCCACAACCATCGGAATGCGAGGCAGGCGGGGTAACCACTTGGTCACGGAGACTCCTGTGATCAGACTTGTAAATACAAACACTTTTTGTTAAAGTATCACCACGGCAAATACCACCGTTGTTAAAGTATCACCGCGGCAAATACCACCGTTGTTAAAATATCACTGCGGCAGATACTACCATTGTTAAAGTATCACCACGCCAGATACCACCGTTGTTAAAGTATCACCGCGGCAAATACCACCGTTGTTAAAATATCACTGCGGCAGATACTACCATTGTTAAAGTATCACCACGCCAGATACCACCGTTGTTAAAGTATCACCGCCGCAGATATCACCGTTGATAAAGTATCGCCACGGCAGATACCACCGTTGTTAAAGTATCACCGCGGCAGATACCACCGTTGTTAAAGTATCACCGCGGCAAATACCACCGTTGTTAAAATATCACTGCGGCAGATACTACCATTGTTAAAGTATCACCACGCCAGATACCACCGTTGTTAAAGTATCACCGCCGCAGATATCACCGTTGATAAAGTATCGCCACGGCAGATACCACCGTTGTTAACGTATCAAGGCGGCAAATACCACCGTTGTTAAAGAATCACCGCGCAGATGTCACCTTTGAAGTGTGAAGGGTTAAGTCTTTAGATATTGTAGGTTCCGGCCTACGTTTTAAAGTTTCATTTTTAATTTTATAATCTCAGATGTTAAGTCAGAGTTGAAATAGGCACCAGGGTATATTTTGGTACTTTTAACATTCTTTTTAAATCTATTTCTAATCATAATGTAGTTAGTCAATGAATCAGCTTGTCAATCAATCGGCGAACCACCCATATAATTAAAAGCATCAATCAATCAAGAAATCGATCAATTAAACAAAAACCGATCAATCAACCAATTAATCAAACAACCAACTAATCAACCATTATCTAACCGTACAGTCCACCAACCAACCAGTCAGCGAACTAACCAATCAACCCATCAACCAACTAGTCAGTCAACCACCCAGCGAGTCAACCCACCAACAAAACCACAAATCAGTCAAACAATCTGTCAAGCAATCAACCAACCAGTCAACCAATCAACTAACCAGCCATCCAGCCAGTCAGAATTTGCCGAATAGTATATCTGCCAGGTTTTTAATTGTGTAGGGGAAAAGGTAAATTATTATAGCATAAACTAAAGTCATCAGAAAAATCCTTTAAGCTGAAATAAACAACACACACATTCACACAGTAATTTGAATTGTCTGCCACAGTAATTTTAAACTGACTATCATGTCTTTTCTTTGCACAAAGTTGGTTTCTGTAAATGATTGGCAATTGCCTCTGCCAACTGTAACGTGCGACCATTTTGTGTGTTAAACAAAACACGAGATTCAAAACAATGTTGTCCCGTAGTGGATTTGAATAACGAAGTCACAAACAATAGATTGTACGATTTGCTGCCTGGCATATCTCGCTGCATCTCGTCAGGTACATATTGCAGAAATCACACAACGTAAAGTAAATTAACTAGATAAATCCTTCAAGCTGAAATATACATATGTTCGCACAGTAATGTCAATTGTCTACCACGGTAATTTTAAGCTGACTAACATGTCTTTCTGTTTGCACAAATCTGGCGTGCTTTGATTGATCATTATTGCTTCTGCAAACTTTAACAAGCGAGTATTTTGTGTGTTAAACAACACGCTAAAAGCAATGTCTCTGTCAACCACATGGCCGCTTTCGATAATGTGCCTACCAATTAAAGACGCGGGGAGCTTCCGGTGTGTCGGCCCCACTAGGCTAGCATTGCCTGTGTGTCGTATCTTGTCAATCCATTGAGGTATGTGTTCTGACACTCTTTTGTTCAGCTGTCTCTCTGTTCTACTGATGTAGAAAGCCTGACAGCTACATGCGAATTGGTAAATACAATTGTTTTGGCGTATACCGTACGTTTTTGGCCAACCACTCCGATTCCCACACCAGCAGTTAAAGAGCCTGTTCCTCTGAACGCCAAAAACAATTGTATTTACCAATTCACATATAGATGGTTTCACCTGGGACACTTCTGCTTCTTTCTCGTTAGAACTTGCAGTCTCTCAGTGCCTAATTACACTATGAATGTCACTTCTGTTTCTTTCTTTTTTTTAACTGTTCAAACCAGCCTCTGCTGGATTTAAAATCGTCAGTCTCAGCTAAGCACGTGTACCAAGCTAACTCAGCTGTTCTGTGTCTATGTATTGGATGAGATTGTGTCCTTAGGCAAAAATAAGGGCCTGGAAATCGACGGAAACGACTTGGAGGAGCTGAGTGAGGATCACAGTGGAGAACTCACTACAGATGAGCTTGTGGATCTTCAGAATGAACAGCTAAAGACATTAAAAGAGGAGCAGTCGTCCGATGACAAGGATCCAGTGACCGTTTCAATTGCCAGGGTTAAAGAAATTTGCAGCAAGTGGGCAGACATTGAAGACTTCATTGTGAACCATCATAAAGTGATGGAAAACTTCAGAAAGATTCTCTAGCAAAGGAAGCGACAAATTTCCTTTGATAGTTTCTTGGTGCAGAAAGATTCCCAGTCGGCTGCCAAGAAACAGCGACAAGAAACCCCTGAAACTAATGATTCAAAATAGCAAAGAATGTGACAGATTTCTCATGATCGTTTTCTGTGTAAGAATGATAGACTAAATCTTTTTTTTTTTTTAAATTTTACTTTTAATTTATTTGATTGTTTTCTTTTTCTTTATATCGGTTCAATCTAATGATAGACCTAGCCAGCCAGCGTAATTTTCATAGAATGATTAGATGACAAGAGTTAAAATTAATTACTTATCGAACAAAGAACTGAAGTCATTTGAAGGTGACGATTTCCAACCCCAGCTGACCTATAAAAGGTACCATCACCCGCTCCTACTAAATAAATAAATGAGGTCAATAGGCAAGAGCATTGATTTTGCGCTGACAACAATGCCATTACGGATCAGGGTCTTCCTATAGTTTTCATTCCGATCCTTCTGAGGATGGGGACGGAGCGCTTATGGGAATGCCCCGATTGCTGTGATGTCGGTTCCTAAATCAATCAATCAATCAATTAATCAATCAATCATTCCGATCCAATTCGATTTCCGACATTGTTCAACCAGCTTCCTTCGTTAAATTAAAAGTAAAGCACCATTTTACCCGCCTTGGGGATGGGGGAGGGTGGTATTGAATATTTGGTATTTGGTTCTAGCCCCACATTTTTATATACCAATCAGCTCTTGATGGGTGATGTAGGATAATATCGGCCGCCTTTACTTTCCAGGACACATCCTGACACCCATTTTATGTTGAGTTGACCTGGGAGTGTAGGTCAATGTTTTAAAATCTGCTTCGATGTGGATTTGAACTCATCACCACCAAGCAGGCAGGTAGGCGTGCTTGTCACTGCGCTACCGCTGTTCCCCTGCTTCCTTAGCCTTTGTTATAATTGTAGTATAGTTGTTCAATTTTCCAGCTATCACTTGTTCAAGACTTGATGAGAATTTGAACGTAGGACCAGTGGGCGGTAGGTGAATGCATTAAACATTACAACAATCTCGTTCATAATTTTTTTCACACACACAGTGAACATTAAACAATGATGAAAATGGAAAAGGTTTGCCATGAAAGATTTGCGACCTTCAGTTGCCACCAGTTCCAGACCAATATCCTAATGCCCTGGTGTGTTGGAGCCCATGCGCGCTGTGGCTTCGCGCTAATAGTTTCTAAAGCAGTGATTCTCAAAATATATCAAAAGGGGGAGCACTTTAATTGTTCTTTGTCCATTTTATTGTTGACCGATTATTGCCTCATCTTCGAGAATGCGCCCCTTTGATTGTTGCTCTTTTCAAACTACCGTGACGATTAATATGGACAATGTATTTCAGTTCCAGAGATATAATATTGTTAATGAGCTAATTATGCTACCAATGTCAAACTTGGACATTATCCAAATAGCACCTATGCAAAATCAAAAAACTGCAAGATGGGTTGCTTGGGAGGAGCTACCAACTTAACTATCCGAGACCGATTGCAAAATAAGTTTATCAGACAGACAGTGCGATCAACACCTTATGCCACATATATTGAAAGGCAGAATATCACATGATTCGTGGACGCCAATGTGTCGGTTTTTTTTTTTTTTCATATCCTTTTACAGGACATCGCTGCCAACACCAGCATCTTTCAGCTGTATGTTGATTTCTTGGCAAGATTACGCTCAGTATTTTGCCATTGCTTTCTGAGCGGCCGGCTCACATACCCCGTAAGTTACCGATGCGATTCGAACCACTGCTGATTCTCACCGTCATCACATTACCGAGGAGAGTATACAAGATTACGGAGAAAAGTCATAACCTCTAAGCCACGAAGCCGGCTATGTATCGGTTAACTTATAACAATTACAACGCAGTCATCAAGAGGATTCACCAAACAACCAGCCAGCCAACCATCCAATTGGTTGTTGGTTGTAAGCGATTATTTAGAAATAAGTTTAGTTTAGTTTAGACGTTGGATCAACATCACGCCACACGGTTTAACCCATAAGTGCTCCGTTTCCTCCTAACTCAAACCTGAGTCTGAAGAAACTCAGCTCAATGCACGAACTTGCATCGGCGAGGATCCTGAAATACTTTGGGTAGATTTTTAACTCGAAATTCTGCCCGGTAGGATACTCTTTTTCGATTTCCAACTGCCAAGGGATTTTTTACGTGCGCAACAATACACACGGGCGTCCGATCTCACTACCTAGATACCAGGGGAAATTTTATTACTGTCCAGGTGGATTTTTTAAATAAATCCCGGTCCTCACCGGGGCCTGAACTCGGGACCTCCAGCACTAGAGGCGGACACCATACCTCGAGACCACTCAGTCCCCCCCCCCCCCTAAATTTAGAAACAATTTAGAAATTATTATCATCAAAGTCAGGTCTTAGTCAGATATGACTGAGCTACTGTATGACAATAGACAATACTACCTGCTTTCTGTTAGCGCTGAATGTTGGGTGACGCTTAACAAACTCGACACCCCACATTGTGCTAATGGCTTCGTGCGGAGGAGCGCAATTGGAAGGGCAGAAGCCTTATTCTGGTGCGAGAAATTGCAACCTAAAGACTAAATATGATGGCAGGGCAGATTAGGCTCTAAGCCTTGGACGGCAACTGGTCTAGGATCGAAGCTCCAACAAGCGGACAGTTAGAGCATTGCTTTGCTGATCCGGCAGCCTTCTGTAGCTTGTCTTGTTCCAGATGTATTGGTATCACCTTTCCTCTTGAGTAAATTAGGCAGGGCGAGAAAGAGATCACGCTGCCTGGTCTATACAATGGCGCCCAGGCTTTTTATAATGGCTTTTTTTACGCACCATGTAACAAACTATCGTCAGTGAAGACGGAAAGGAGCCAGTCATCAACATCAGGTTCCTCCATAAATATATGTCTTCTCGTCTCTATTTGGCACAATAAATTTGATCAGATATTGCCTTCCATGTCACTTTACAAACACATTCAACATTTTTTCTCCATCTGTAGACCTACGTATCAAGAAGAGAGAAGATCAGAAATGAAAAAATCAGGATTGGGGGGGTTATAGCAGCACTATATTTTATTAGAAGGCAGCAGACAAGATGGAAACAGAGGAAGAGGCCGATCATGTAAACGATGGACAGAGGGAATAACAGAGTACATGGGAATATTGATATATGAAGCCCATAATCGGGCACTCTCCCGCTGCTTATACTTCACCTCGACACCACAAGGTACAAGAGGAACAAGATGAGATGAGATGAGATGAGATGAAATGAGTATACCTACGTCTCCAAAAGACTGGATCTTGTCGGCTGTCACAACTCTCCCCCCCCCCCCCCACACACATACCCAAATCTTCTTGTCTCATCATAAGGCTAAACAGTAACGACAATTATCTTATTATGTAGGTAATAATCTGTCTATCTGAATTGTCTACGTACACTGCTTGAACATTTATCTTCTTAGCCATTTATGGGATTCTTAAACTTATACGAAGAAACCACGCTCAGTTTCCTTCCAGCTACTTTCCAAATCAATTAATTCACTGTCCATGATTCACAAATATACAGTAGTATTGGCAACATGTAACACCGATTAAATCTGTTTTCTGAGTTTTCTGGACAGGGGTATACCACACGGCATATTTTTCGTTAAATGGAATGATTTTTTTTTTTTTTTGCTTGAGTTGTGCGGACAGAAAAACCAATGAGCATGTCCTACAAGAAGCAAAAGGGAACCGTAAAACCGATTAGGGAAATTACACTTAGACATTCCCTCCCTCCCCCCTCCCCCCCCCCCCCCCACACACACACACACACACACACACAATTATAATAAGAAATAAATTAGAAAATTTAGTGACAACTGGCAAGATTGAGGGGATAATAAAAAGGGGAGGTTTAGAAGTAAATAACTGGATGGCTTGACTACGTTGTATGGTCGAGACAAGAACACTGAGCTGATCCACTACTCTTCCTCCAAAGTCAGAGAGTATCTGCCTGTCCGGCGAGGAACCACCAGTCTGCACACCAATAAGCCATACAAGCGACAACGGATACTGACGCAAACCTCAGTCCGGTATGACATCACACTGATGTTGGAAAAAAGGATGTCACCATCCGACATACAGGACTTCACGCTGGAGTTCACAGCCAGCGAACGCAAGCAAGCAATCAAGCATCCACGACTCTGGTGATCGGGTGGGATGGCGAAACATGACCACCCACGCTTACCGGCATGGCACATGATGATGATTTATTTTAAAACATCTGTGGCAAAGGGCTAGCGAACCGATTAGCAACCCAGCATACCACGATCGAAATCAGCTGCAGATGATTTAGAAGCAGATCGCCTTGCGTTGATTTTCAACAATGCCAAGAGTGTCGTTGGTTAAGAAAGCAATGACAAACTTCTAAACCTAAACTTGCCTTTTAAATCACTAACAGCAAAAACATGCCGGGGTTGACTGCGACGTCCTGTACTCGATATTTAAAAGTATCCTTTCATTGGACGTAAACCCGGAATTTGTTGCCTTATAAACGTACGCATTACCCCTAAACCACAAACCTCAATGGCATATTTTAAGAACCGCTAAGCAAGAACCAATAAGAATGTTACCGTAAAGAGGAAACATCTCTCGCATATATAAATGGCGGTCTATCAGAAGCGTGAGAGAGACGTTTCAAACTTTCCAGCTGGTTCGGAAGGCGGGACGATTTTTCAGAAACAGCCTGACAATGATGCAGTATATACACAAGGCCGCTATTGTGATAGTTCTTCTGTCCTTGGTAAACCTTGGTAAGTCCTAGAATTATGTGGTAAATATTTAAACCTCTTTCGTTTGTTCGGTCGGGGAATCGACTTTAATTATTATTTCACAATCTCAGAAACGCCGAGTCCACACGGAAAGTATAGAAAAAAAATGTGCCATTATATACTAATATAATGAATTATGTTATGTCCTTACACAATGGAATAAAATAACTGCTAGCTACCTCTCGATTACAATCTGTTACTCGTCATGGGGTTACCAACAAAAAGGAATAGTTATTCACAATTAACGCTTCTTCTTCTTCTTCTTCTTCTTCTTCTTCTTCTTCTTCTTCTTCTTCTTCTTCTTCTTCTTCTTCTTCTTCTTCTTCTTCTTCTTCTTCTTCTTCTTCTTCTACTACTACTACTACTACTGCTGCTGCTGCTGCTGCTGCTGCTGCTGCTGCTGCTGCTGCTGCTGCTGCTGCTGCTGCTGCTGCTGCTGCTGCTGCTACTACTACTACTACTACTACTACTACTACCGCTTCCAGAGAAAGTACTGTCTAATTATCCTGTCAACATATTTCTTAAATATGTGTCCCATCCAGTATGAGCATTTCCCCTCAATTTCTGATTTATTTTGAATTGTTTAGCTCTGTTCAAGAGCTCCGAGGTGTTGATTCTGTAATACCATTTTGATCCTTCTATTCTGCACAGGCCTACAAAATTAATGTTTGTTGGTCAGTAATTGATTTAATCGTAATTTTCATGTCCATGGTAGATTACAAGGTTACCTTTCTGGGGATCCCCAAAAGCTCCGATAATACATAAGCGACCGTTATCGCTGTTCGTAGACAGCGGCAGGCATTTTGGGAGCAGATCCGCTTTGCGTTGATTTTCACAATGGTATGTTTGTCAACCGTACATAAAGCAATAGCAAACTTTTCACATACAATTGCCTAGAAAATCAAATTCAGCCAATACATGTTGTGGTTGATTGTGACGTCTTGCAAAGGACAAGCAGCTAACTAACCATGTGTAAGGGGTCCCTTGCAGAACGTCGCTGTCATTACTGTCTGCAAGAAAGACTTTCTATTTGTCGTCAGAGCTTCAGTCAGGCATTTGTCATGCCCATGGTGATTTTAATGTCATGCGTTCACCTTCATGATGGCTGATTTGCATGTTATGTTTGTTTCTCACTATCACGCTGTATCATTCTTGAATGGGATTTCCCATCCAATATGGAGGATAGGTTTTTGAGCTGTTGAGGCCTCTGGGGTGTTTTGCTTCGGGCTACGATTTGCTTAAGCATTTTCTTGGACTGGTAGTACATGTTTCTGTTCCCTAGCTACTGAGTTAAGTGTGTGGAGCGACACTTTGAGCTGCATAATTCATGTGGAATGCTTTTGCATCTGTCCGTAGTTGTTTATATTATGTACTGCATGTTCAGAAAAACTGGCGGATGAACGGTTGCTGAACTAGCTGGTTTTGCCTTATGTGTGCAGCTGCTTGTTTTCTATTGACTGCCGCTACCATCGACGATGAACTAGTTTTAGTGGCGGATTTTTGTGTTTGAATTCGGGCAGCAGCCTTTTTCATGCACGCCTGTAAAGGACATGTAACTAAGAAGAAAAAATATGTTAAATATAATGCTCTTTGCCTCTTGTAAATCTTAGTTTTATCTGTCCACATTATGGTGAGTGATAACTCTTACAGTCAGCGCCAGGCATTGTCTTCACATTTATCAATGCATATCTACATCTTGTTTTAATCAGCATGTGGTCAGTTTGCGCTTGTATACTAGGATGACCACACTATGAACAACAGTCTTGGCTGGCTGGATAAACTACATGAGTGATGTAGGAGTAACATTCTACTAATCTGGGAATGTACACAAAAGACTGGGGCGCTGAACAAAGCGGATGAATCTGTATAGATCAACTGTTTAGTAAACGAAACACTGTGTGGCACACATGAATCGTGTTCGGGACTAAATAGTGAACATTGTTGGCTATCATGAAAAAGACTGGGATCTCTCCATATAATATCCCAAAGATAGCCATGGAAATCTACCTTCCTGGAGATGTAGATATACATAAGAATATGCCGTATTTCATGGAAACAAAAACAACTAAATACGTAGGTTCTAAAAACAACTTGAATGACAAGAGAGTTGATATAAGAAATAAAAATGAGGCAAATCAAATATTTCGGCCACATTAAAAGAAATCACACGCTTATAAAAATCATATTGATGATAAGATTGAATACAAGCGAGGAATGGATAGATAACGATACAACTGAGGACATTACACCATGAGATGGACGAACATCAAACTGACGGAATTTGCAATCATGGCGAGAGACATAAAGTATTGGAGATCCATTGCAGCTAACCTGCATTGTGGAGACGGCACCTGACTGATTGAGTCAATTTGATGTAATGTGTTCTTCTCGGGCCTTTTCCTCGTGCCATTTCACGAACACCATTGTCTCTCGTGTGTATACTAGGTGTTTCCAATCAACATATAATTTATTTGTGCCGATTCTATTAGTGTTTCTACTCTTTCTGTTCTTATTTCGAAACGTAGTCACCAGCCACACCATTCATTCTCTTCTTTCCTATACTGTATTGCAATCTGCAAGTATTATTTTGACGTCTTGTGTTTCGGTTTAAAGGTTATCATTTCTATTTCAGCATACAATAGATACATTTCTTCTTCACTACAGCTTGTTGTTGGTACATACACTTGTCTAATATTTACATGTATTGGGTGCCTTGATTTTAACCATGAGAACCGAATCTGAACTACCCGAACAGCCACTAACTGACATACCTGTTTCCTCGTCAAACTATTATCAAACTCGTGTTTATTACTTCCTGGATATTATTTTGTGTTTGCCCTTTATGATATTACAAGTTCCCTTCCACTTCATTTAATTCACTCCTATGATATTACATTTCATATTTTCCCTTCATGTTAGTATATTATCTGACCTTCCTCTTTCTGCCAAGTTTCCAACAATCCAAGTATCTCTTCTAGAGCATATGCCTTAATTTAGTCATATCAGTATCTTTTTTAAGACGCATCCATGGACCCATTAGGGATACACAAAGTTCAGAGTGGAAAAGAAGAAGTAACAAAGACATTTATGATCTGTTTAAGTCCCCGCTAATCATTGGTATCATGAAGGCTAATAGACTACAATGGCTGGGGCATATAGAAAGAATGGAAGATAATAGGGAAACAAAACTCGCTTACACTCAAGAAATAAATGATCGTAGACCCCGAGGTAGACCAAGAAGACGGTGGAGAGATAATATATATACAGACCTACAAGCACTTGGAATCAACGACTGGCAAGAGAAGGTCAACCAGAGAGACGAATGGAGACGGATTGTATCTGCAGCAAAGAACCTCAATGGCTCGGAACGCTGAAGAAGAAGAAGAAGAAGAAGTATCTTCCCCGTGTTTATATGTTGTGTTATTGTGTATGTATTTGTTTGCTGATGAAAGATAGTCGCCGCAACGGCCAATGTTTTCCGTAATTGTTTTCTGTAGAGCAGCATTACCGTATGTTTGTTTATATTGTTACACGTTGTTACATACCACAGCTTTTGCCGCAGTTCCACTAATTGTATTCATGCTCTTTAATAATATAATGCATTAAGTGTAAGAGCACTGGCTCTAAAACTTCCCTTGCGCTATCGGCGAGATAGTGGGTTCATTCCTTACACCGGTAAGTTGGAGGTAAACATTGATTTCTCATTCAGACAGCAATAGCAAACTAAAAAATAAAGCTAGTTGCATATCCTTTCATGACGTTGCAGTCAACACCAGCATTTATTTGCTGTTGTGATCTCTTGGCAAGTTTAGGTTCAGTAGTTTGCAATTGCTTTCTGAACGACCGGCACCCATACCAATCCTTAAAAAAAAACAAAGCAACGCGGTCTGCTGCCAAATCGCGCGAATCTGTGTTTCGAACGAGGTTATACGGGATCACGAACCCCGTCCGTAACCGTTTCGCCACGAAGCCGGCAATAGCAAACTACTGAATTTAAAACGTTCTATAAAATCAACCAGGGTTGATTGCAACGTCTGCAAAGAAAATGCGACATTTATTTTATGTTTCCAAGCATGCAATCATTGTCTATATCTCTCAACCTATTAACATTAAATCATTTATCAATAATCTCTCATCGTCTGTCGCATTCTACGTTTTTCATCTTTAATGCAAATCCCCTATTTGAGCTATTTATATTTAACTAGCTGACACGGCCCGGCTTCGCCCAGTCCCTGGTGGGGAGCATCTCATTTAATTCATATAAGTAGTCATATAAGTTCTCTTTCCCGTTACCGTCTGTCTGTCTGTCTGTCTGTCTGTCTGTCTGTCTGTCTGTCTGTCTGTCTGTCTGACCCGGCCCGGCATCGCCCAGCTCCTGGTGTGGAGCATCTCATTTAATTCATATAAGTAGTCATATAAGCTCCCGTTCCCGTTCCCGACTGTCTGTCTGTCTGTCTGTCTGTCTGTCTGTCTGTCTGTCTGTCTGTCTGTCTGTCCCTCCCTCTCTGTCTGTCTGTCTGCCTGTCTGTCTAATCATTTATTGGTTGCAGTTAGAACAACCTTAGATAAACGAAGACCAACTTACAAAAAGCATTAGAAAGAGCACTTGAAAGATCTTTACATCTTCCCCAACAATTAACTTGGGTAAATGGAGCGGCGGCAGCAGCAGCAGCAGAAGAAGAAAAAGGAGGAGTAGGAGCTGGGAGGAGGAAGAGGGAGGTGGAGGAGGGAGGAGGAGGAAGAGATAGGCGGAGAGAGGAGGAGGGAAGAGGAGGAAGGGGGAGGAGGAGTAGGGAGGAATAGGAGGGAGGAGGAGGGATTAGGAGGAGGAGGGAGGAGGAGGAGGTAGGAGAAGGAGGAGGGAGGAGGAGGAGGGAGGAGTGGAGGAGGGAGGAGAAGAACGCAGGAGGAGGAGGTGGAGGAGGAGGAGATGGAGATGGAGATGGAGATGGAGAAGGAGGAGAGAAGAGGAGGAGGCGGAGGGAGAAGGAGGAGGAGGAAGAGGGAGGAGGATGAAGAGGGAGGAGGAGGAGGGATGTGGAGGGAGGAGGAGGGAGGAGGAAAGAGGAGGAGGAGAGAGGAGGAGGGATGAGGATGAGGAGGGAGGAAGAAGGAGGAGGAGGGATGAGGGGGAGGACGTAGGAGGAGGAGGGAGTAGGAGGAAAATGGAGGAGGAAGGAAGAGGAGTGATTAGGAGGAGGGAGGAGAGCGAGGAGGTAGGAGGAGGAAGAGGGAGGAGGAAGGAGGAGGAGGAAGGAGGAGGAAGAGGGGGAGGAGGAGGATTATAACGCATATGCCTGTAGATAACTGCACTGAAAAGGTGGGTCTGTCTATCTATCTGACCCCGGCGTGGCTTCGCCCAGCTCCTTGCGGGTAGCGTCTCATTAAATTCATACAACAACAAAAAGTAACTTAAAAGAATGTCCTTCCACACACCATCCATTATTTTTAATGAAAACTGTTTCTAATCACCTACATGACTGTAGATAACTTCTTAAGCATAAAAAGATGAGTTACAATGTTATGCATTATGCATTATTTTTATGAAAACTTTGAAAATGCCTTAAAGATTTTATCATTATTTATTATAACTCATATGCCTGTAGATAACTATAGACAAAGAGTTTATAAATCTTTGTAAACGATGCAACAATATGACTATAAGATATACAGAAAAGTTATTAAAAGTTATGTCCCTTGAATTAACTTTTCTAGAGTTAAGTCCCCTTGCTATATAGAAATTATAATGAAAAATTAAATAATATTAAGTAAGCAGTAAACACAAACATCTTTCCTCGGTCATGTGATGAGAAGAGAGGCATTGGAGAACATCGTAACAACTGGAAAGATCGAGGGGAAGAGAGGCAGAGGTAGACCAAGAGAAGTGATTCTGGATGGATTGAGACGGTGGCACGGAGGATACCAGCAGCAGAGTTGATCCAGAAAACCAAAGACCGAGATCTGTGGAGAGCCATGAACGCCTACGCCAGCCGGCACGGCACTTGATGATGATGATGATGAAGTAAGCAGCCGATTTTACACTAAAAAAATATAACAGTTGGCAGCGTGGGAATGAGAGGAAGACGTGTAGAAAATTTCATCTCAATCGGATGGACCGTTCGCGAACGCATAAAGGACATACAGACGGGGATTGCCTTTTATATATAAGACTAGCTGACCCTGCCCGGCTTCGCCCAGACCCTGGTGGGGAGCATCTCATTTAATTCATATAAGTAGTCATATAAGTTCTCGTTCCCGTTACCGACTGTCTGTCTGTCTGTCTGTCTGTCTGTCTGACCCGGCATCGCCCAGCACCTGGTGTGAAGCATCTCATTTAATTTATATAAGTAGTCATATAAGTTCCTGTTCCCGACTGTCTATCTGTCTGCCTGACCCTGTCCGGCTTCGCCCAGTCCCTGGTGGGGAGCATCTCATTTAATTCATATAAGTAGTCATATAAGTTCTCATTGAATTCATACAACAACAAAAGTAACTTAAAAGAATGTCCTTCCACACACCATCCATTATTTTTAATGAAAACTCTTTCTAATCACCTGCATGACTACAGTAACTTCTTAAGCAAAAAAAGATGAGTTACAATGTTATGCATTGTGCATTATTTTTATGAAAACTTTGAAAATGCCTTACAGATTGTATCATTATTTATTATAACTCATATGCCGGTACATAACTATGGACAAAGAGTTTATAAATCTTTGAAAACGATGCCACAATATGAATATAAGTAATACAGAAAAGTTATGCCCCTTGAAATAACTTTTACAGAGTTAGGTCCCCTGAGATATATGAAATTATGATGAAAAATGAAAAATGAAATAATACTGAGTAAGCAGGCGATTTCACACTAACAAAATATCACAGTTGGCAGCTCTGGAATGAAAGGAAGGCGTGTAGAAAATTTCATCTCAATCGGATGGGCCGTTCGCGAACGTATAAAGGACATACAGACATAAATACATACGGACATACATTTGGACGGAGATCCTTTTTTATATACAAGATTCGTCACGGGCGCCATTACTTCAGAATCCGTTTTCTCTTTATTACTGGTTTCAGCCGTCGATCAACCGAATAGCTCTCAAATGAATTCGTTTTACAGTAACAAATATTCACGTGTTCCCAGAAACTTGCATGCAGGAATTTGCTTTGCAATTACATCTATTAATTCAGCTGAAGAAAAATCATTAACTCCAGCTTCTGCCTTGCTTACATGAGATATTTGATGTGTTCCTTAAAATAATAGTTAAACCCGTTAATAGATTGCCTGTTGTTGTTAGATTCAACTGAGTTGCTTTTGAACATGTTCTGCACAACCGCCTCACGTTGTGTCAGTTGCGGACTAAACATTGAGACGGATGTACATCTATAGACAATAGGGATCTCTCATCAACCATCGACCTCTCGATTACAGCAACATTTCACAAAAAGAGGAATAATAAGAAAACAATGTCGCTAAGTTGAGGATTGGAGCAGGGTGTGTCGGGGGAAAAGTAAAGTTAGCATGCAATTACCGTTTATCAACGGTCTATAAGCGAGCGTGTTAGCGGGGTTGATAGAGATCTGAGCTAGTAATGTCACGACTGCGTTGGCAAACAACAATGGGATGAACAGTCTTCTGTCTAAACAGATCCTGCATTGACTAGTTAGCCATATTGCTTATAATAATAAAGCACAGCATTGCAAGGCAATTGCCAATTTATTTTGAATTTGTGGACAATGAAAAAACCTGTGACAAGATTCATGGAGAATCCCTTTGGAAATTAATGAGGCACTGTGAGATCCCACAGAAGATCGTTAACTTAATAAATGCAACATATAAAGATATGAAATGCAGAGTTCTTCGTGAAGGAAATCTAAGAAATATGTATTATACTCATTCTATATCTGGCGAAATATCGACAGCTCAGTCTCTAACCTCAGCTTTTCCTCACATATGCACTAAAATCCATTGTTCTCATGTAGCTTGGTTTGCATAATAGATGGACAAATTGTTTCCGTACTAACGCCTCTTTATACAGGAATGGAAACTCAATAGTTTCCTATCAAACATCTAGACAAGCCACTGTTAACTATGATTGCTAGCACTAGTTAGAATAACTTGTCTGCCTAGATTGTAATAGGGCATTTGTGTACCTTGATGGTATTTGCAGGGGTGTTTAAGTTGGGTGTTCGAGCGATCGATATTGGACTTTGCAGAGACTGCACGGTCTTTAGTGTTTGTTTTTTTTTAAATACAATATTCATACATGAAAGTCTAGTCGGTTCAATCACAGAGTGTTTACATAGTCTGCACGGTGTACATACTGGGTTTTTACAATATTCGTAAACCAATCGATGACCAGGAATTTACATCCATGATCAGGCTGCGAGAACAGCAAGTTAAAAGAGGTGTGGCCAAATAAGAACACTACGCAGGAAGTCAAAGAAGAGTAATAAACCAACACAGAACTGGCGTCGTGAGCCGCGTCACGCTTCGGGGTTTGCTGAGGATGGGATCCGAGCACTTATGGACTGAATGGTTCGATGTGCAATGAGGATGATCTGTCGACTAACTAACTAACTAACTAACTAACTAACTAACTAACTAACTAACTAACTAACTAACTAACTAACTAACTAACTAACCACCCACCCACCCACCCAACCAACCAACCAATCAACCAACCAACTAACTAACTAACTAACTAACTAACTAACTAACTAATTAACTAATACAATATTCGTAATGAAATTCAAGCCTGTTCAATCACTCGGTGTTTACATAGGCTACACGGTGTACATACAGGAAGGCCCCGCTATACGTCGCTTCGGTTTACGTCGTTTCGCTATAACGTCCTTGTCACAATGGGGAAAAAACTTCACTTTACGTCGCTACGTTCCGCTATAACGTCGTCACCTGTTCTGCGTTAACGCCGCCATTTTACATTTAGTGAAGTGCGTTTTTCCAGAATTTTATCGTGTAATCAACAGTAATTATTAGTTCAAAGCGCACAATAAGTGCTGATGGTGTGTCTGGTTGTAAGAGAACCAGGAAAAGCGTTACTCTTGAGGTGAAGTTAGATGCGTTACGTCGTTTTGATGCTGGCGATCGGGTTGTTGATATCAGAGAAGTCCATGGTTTAACAACAACCACGGTAAGGACAATTCGTGCAGGTGCTGACAAAATCAAAAAGGGTGTTAAAAACTTAACCCCGTTGAGCGCTTCCAAGATCACTCGTACCAGAAGTACTCTAATGGAGAACATGGAATCAATATTGGCCGTCTGGATTGAAGACCAGAACCAAAGGAATATGCCTGTGAGCAAGATGGCTATCCAAGAGAAAGCAATGTCTCTCTATGAAGATCTAGCTAAGAAAGCGGGTGAGCGCAGTACTAGTAGTGCTGATGATAGTTTTGGAGCGAGACGTGGTTTTAATGCCTCTACGCCCCAATAATTCTACAACTCGCCCTCCAACCCACTTCTATTTAGCCAATAAATATCAACCATCAAAATAAAAATTACATAATACTGTATTTCATTTAATTCTATGGGGAAATAGTGTTTCACTATACGTCATTTAACTTAAAGTAGCGTTTTCCAAGAACGTAACCCCGACGTTAACCGGGGCCTTCCAGTATATTGTGTGTGTGTTTGTGTGTGTGTGTGGGGGGGGGGGGGCATTTTTGACACATTACGTTAATGACAATGGCAATGAAAATATAGGAGGCAATGGAATTAGCAGGGGACCAAGAGTCTCTCCAACAAGGCATGATGGGCGCGACGTTCTGCAAAGGATCTGCTAAAAGACTATGATGTGCATATCCTTTTACTGGACATAGCTGTCAATACCAGCATTTTATTGCTGTTGTTGATGTCTTGGCAAGATTACGTTCAGCGGGTTTCCGTTGCTTTTTGAACGACCGGCTCCCCTACCAATTCGTTAAAACCCAGCTCAACGCGGTCTGCTGCCAAATCAGCTGTGTTTCGAAGTGGGTTAGCAGGATTACGAACCGCGTCCATAACTCCTTCGGAGACCGGCTTTCACAAGTTAGTCACAATAAATGACGTCAATGGGAGTTTAAGAACTAAATGATTGGCAACATCCGAGACAGAAGGCGGTGTACAGACATGATCACTTTAAGATGAAGTAGATGACACACTTATGTTGTATAAGAAACTCAATATATTTTTTAAAAAAAGCTTCCAATATTTTAAACAACCGATGAGACCATTTTCTCTCTTTCAGTGTTTGCATTTAGTAACCTAAGATGCAGAGAAAACCTTCATTCATTAATCAGAATTGTTTGCATCTTAAGAACTGCTGCACAAATCCAGCACTTTAACAGCCGAGCGTTATTTTGAGCACTAAAAGTAGTCAATTCTAAACCACTTTCAAGCACTGTTTCAAAGCTCATTAAATTTGCAAGCAAGCATGCTATTTGTAGGTGGCAGAAAACCCGATTAACTAATTACCAAGGAACGGGTAATGCCACCTGTCACATTAAATGAGACATTTGCTGGCCTGCTGAAGTCTGCTGGCATCTAAAGTAGTCAGACCGTTGACATAAATGTGTCTGCGTTTACTTTCAAGAATTTGCGGCATCATTGTCAAAGAACGATAACATGTGCTAAGAATCACAGTGAAACGTTATCAACGATAGACAACATGGGCTAGGAATCACAGTGAAATGTTGTCAAAGATAGACAACATGGGCTAGGAATCACAGTGAAATGTTGTTAAAGATAGACAACATGGGCTAGGAATCACAGTGAAATGTTGTTAAAGATAGACATCATGGGCTAGGAATCACAGTGAAATGTTGTTAAAGATAAACAACATGGGCTAGGAATCACAGTGAAATGTTGTCAAAGATAGACAACATAGACTAATGATCACAGTGAAATGTTGTCAAAGATAGACAACGTGGACTAATGATCACAGTGAAATGTTGTCACAGATAGACAACGTGGACTAATGATCATAGTGAAATGTTGTCAAAGATAGACAACGTGGACTAATGATCATAGTGAAATGTTGTCAAAGATAGACAACATGGACTAATGATCATAGTGAAATATTGTCAAAGATAGACAACATAGACTAATGATCATAGTGAAATGTTGTCAAAGATAGACAACGTGGACTAATGATCATAGTGAAATGTTGTCAAAGATAGACAACGTGGACTAATGATCACAGTGAAATGTTGTCAAAGATAGACAACATGGACTAATGATCATAGTGAAATATTGTCACAGATAGACACCATGGACTAATGATCATAGTGAAATGTTGTCAAGGATAGACAATATGGACTAATGATCACAGTAAAATGTTGTCAAAGATAGACAACATGGACTAATGATCACAGTGAAATATTATCAAAGAAAGACACAATGCGCTAAGGATGACAGTGAATACTATCTACAATCTATCCCCATGTGGTCCACAGTTGACGTTGACATGGAGAAGTTGTGGACTAGATCTAAAAACATGATTTCCAGAAGGCGAAACTACTGAAAGAACAGTGACATTTTAACCGTACTGTCTAATGTTAAAGAAGGCTCACTTGCTATCGGACAAGCTGACACCCTGACCCGTCCGCCACTGACCTTGAACCAAATGCGTCGCTTAGACTGCGTTATTGTCTTCTGCTAGTGCTATATACAGACTGTCCTTGAATGTAGGAAGCGCGCTGTAGAGGTGGGAACAGCGGGAACGAAGTCACTAGCTGCTCACCTGCATAGGTTTGAATCCCGCATCCGGGTGGATTTTTAAAATTGATCTTAGCTCCCAAGACCACCCAGCCAAAGATAGGTCCTAGGGAATCTATTTGGAAATAAAGGCGGTCCACGCGATACTGACCACTTCACCCACTGAATTTTGGTCTACAAAAGTATGTTTAGCACTCACGTCCAAGGAGGCGTGGCAACGTAGCGATTTGACCCTCGCCTACCGACCCAGTGGTTCGATCCCCATCGGGATTAGAGTTTTCTTTTAGAACTACCTAATTTTCCTGGTAGATTTAGTCAAAATTGGGCAACATTAAATGTCTTGGGAAGTAAAAACACCGATCGATCTGTTAAACATGGGTCTGGCACCGTTTGCTAAATGCGCCTTAGGGCTTGTCAAATAATCATTTACTGACATTGTTGAGGCTGTAGCTACATGAAGATGTGTAGATCATCAAGCCGACTTCACATGCACATACTCGTACATAGCTTCCTCTCTCCTTGTTTCCCTGTTGGAGAATAGGCCTTTACAAAACTCAATTCAAGCCGCCCTATCTTAGCTGTCTCCCATGGCTCGCTCCATGTCCTCCCCATATTATTCATCTGTGTCTGGGATCCCCCAGTAGCGAAATGGTTACGCCGCCTGCTTCACGACGGAAAGATTGTGGGTTCCATTCCGGACTGCAATGTCTGGTTCACGGGAGCAGTTTTCTCGGAGATTGCCGTGGGTCGTGTCTGGAGATGTTTCTTGTGCCTCGTAAACCTTACCTTTTCCCCCCTTGAATTTTGTGGTGGGGAACATGTTAAAATTTCCGTTTCCCTGTGAACTATCGAAACATCTGTGGATGTTCCTCTCTCTCACTCTCCCTCACTCTCTCTCTCTCTCTCTCTCTCACTCTCTCTCTCACTCTCTCTCTCTCTCTGTCACTCTCTGTCAGACTCTCTCTGTCAATCTCTCTAACTCTCTGTCATTCTCTCTCACTCTCTATCACTCTCTCTCACTCTATTCTTTCTCACTCTCACACTATCTCTCTCACTCTCTCTTCATCTGTCTCTCTCACTCTCTCTCTCTCACTTACTCTCCACTCTCTCTCACTCTCTCTCACTCTTTCTCACTCTCACTCTTTCACTCACTCTCTCATTCTCACTCTCTCTCTCACTCTCTATCTTTCACTCTTTCTCACTCTCTCACTATCTCTCTCACTCTCTCTTCATCTGTCTCTCTCACTCTATTCTTTCTCACTCTCACACTATCTCTCTCACTCTCTCTTCATCTGTCTCTCTCACTCTCTCTCTCACTTACTCTCCACTCTCTCTCACTCTCTCTCACTCTTTCTCACTCTCACTCTTTCACTCACTCTCTCATTCTCACTCTTTCTCTCTCACTCTCTCTCTCTCTCTCACAGTCTCTCTCTCTCTCTCTCACTCTCTCTCTCTCACTCTCACTCTCTCTCACTCTCTCTCACTCTCTCTCTCACTCTCTCACTCTCTTTCTCTCTCACTCTCTCTCTCTCACTCTCTCTCTCACAGTCTCTCTCTCTCTCTCTCTCTCTCTCTCACAGTCTCTCTCTCTCTCTCTCTCTCTCTCTCTCTCTCTCTCTCTCTCACCCGCCATGCGGACCTGCTCCGCACTGTCATACCATGTTAGTCATTCTGTTCTGCGCAGGTATACACATAACAACGATGTGCAACAGATCAAGTGTCATTTTCAAGAGTAGCTTGGTAGCATTTCCCCAGAAAATAGAACAGTTAAAAAAAAAGGTTAGCTTAAAATAATGGCAATCACTATTTCCTTGATAAGTTGTCGCTTTGTTGTTGTTGTTTTTGCTTTAAAGTTAAACATCGCTAGTAGGTGGTCGGGCGCTTGTGGGACCAGGTGGAGAAGGAACAGATTGAGAACCCATATGAGGAAAGAATGAGATTGCGGGGGGTCGGCAGGGGTTCTGGAAGAATCTCAAAACTGAGAGGGAAGACCAGGAGAACTTTTCATCAGATAGCGGTGGGAACGATTAGTAGTATGACTCTTCGCTGGCTGTTGAACGTTGGGGGGGGGCGGAGCACGTATGGGAATGTCCTGAGTGCAGTGATGTCGGTTCTTAACTCAACTCAACATCGCTATCTATCACAGAACACTACCAGTCAAAGAAACCGCGAAAGATATAGAACTGCTATACTTATGTTTAGAAAACATGTTATCTATCTCTGACAATTAACTTCTTATTAAAGTAAATATTCCACGAAGTAAAGTTAAATATCATTACCATCGCCATCATCATCATCATCATCATCATCATCATCATCATCATCATCATCATCATCATCATCACCATGACCATCAACGTTCACATCAGTGCTTCCCTACAATCACGGTACTCTGGCAGTGTGTATGAATCCATGAACAGATGTTTCCATATAATCTTACAACATTGTTTTGTATCATTCTCTCATGTCTTGTTGCATCAAGATTGTCTTGTATCATTCTCTCATGTCTTGTTGCAAGATTATTGTGTATCATTCTCTCAAGTCTTGCTGCAAGATTGTCTTGTATCATTCTCTTATGTTTTGTTGCAAGATTGTCTTGTATCATTCACTCATATCTTGTTGCAAGAGTGTTTTGTATGATTCTCTCATGGCAAGTTGCAAGAGTGTCCTGTACCATTCTATCATGTCCTGATTGGTTGGACACTATTGAAAATGAATTACTCGAATCTGTGGCGGCTACAGGCCTACCCCCAGCCAGTCTGTATATGATATGCTGTACTGAATCATTGCCTAGTTACCTCCCAGCATGCCACTCCACAGTTGTGAAGTTACAGTGTCAATCTTGAGCACTCCGCTGATTTATAAACTTTGAGAGGGATAGAATAGGGCTTCAACACAGTCCCCATGAAGATAGTGATTTGGTATCGGTTTGGAAAACGTCTTCACCAACATCACTCTCATAGATGCAAGTCCTTCCATGGTTCAAGCCATGTCAGTTCCAATACATCGCACTTAAGAGTTAACACTCACAGTCTTACAGAGAATTATATTGTGTAGAGGTCATTTAATCTCTTCTTGTTTATTTAATTTTTATGAGTGCTGATTAAAACATGCTAATTTATTTATTACACCATTTCAATAGCCTCAACTTTGCCCTTCTTTAAAACAAAAGCAAACCCATAGGGTTTAGTAAGTTAAGTGATAGAGCCATCACGTGTGTAGGCCTGAGTGCACTGAGGAAAAAGTAACCAGTCTTTTTCCTCTCTTAGTGGACATGAGTGCAGGTGCCTTAACCCTCGTAAGACCGCTCTCATGACATTATCAGCTCAACATCAAAGCGATTAGCGATTACACCAACGCTGGCTAAAGGTTTTAGTAAAGAACCGAATTACAGAAAATTTAACGCAGAAAATTGGCATGGTCGAGAAAAGAACACTGAACTGATCCACAAATCTGGTGATCGAGTGAAATGGCGAATCATGACTGCCCACGCTTACTGGCATGGCACATGATGGATGATGGATGGAATGTAGAAAATAAAATAAACAACAGAAACTAAATATCCTGCGATATTAAGAGTCGCGAAACTCGTGTAAAATCCACGCTATATTAAACCGGTAAAGGGGGATGGACTTTGATGTGCAGTATTCAAGATCTAATGCAGCCAAATTTTGAGTGCTGAGATGACAATTGATTGGCTCAATCTGACGAATTGTATGCGTGAAGCTCAATCAGAATGCGGCACATTTAAATAATAGAAGGAATAATTATATCGTCACTCATACATAATTGTGTTAGCTATGGAATAAACTCATCGGAATTATTAATGTAATTGATTCAGTGGATAATTTATTTTACACGTGTCGCATGATGAATTATTTATCTGTACATTACATTTAGAACCTTTTCACTTTTATATGTATAATATAAATAAAACATGGTTCTATTTCACACAAGTTACACGATGAATTCTTTCTCTATTCATTATATTCATGACTGTGTTCATTTTTATATTTATATTATTCATGAAATATGGTTCTATTTCACACAAGTCGCCTGATGAATTCATTCTTTCTCTATTTATTGCAATTATTAACCTGTTAACTATTATATTTATAGTATTAATAAAATATGGTTCTATTTAAACAAAAAGACCCTCATCCACAACTTAAGACGTATTGGGTACTTGGTAAAGAAAGTAAAAGTATTGGGTAGATGTTAATTTAACTAAAGTATTGGGTGGATGGTAAAGTAAGTAAAGTATTGGGTGGATGGTAAAGTAAGTAAAGTATTGGGTAGATGGTAAAGTAAGTAAAGTATTGGGTGGATGGTAAAGTAAATAAAGTATTGGGTAGATGATAAAGTAAGTAAAGTATTGGGTAGATGGTAAAGTAAGTAAAGTATTGGGTGGATGGTAAAGTATGTAAAGCATTGGGTAGATGGTAAAGTAAGTAAAGTATTGGGTAGATGGTAAAGTAAGTAAAGTATTGGGTGGATGGTAAAGTAAGTAAAGTATTGGATAGATGGTAAAGTAAGTAAAGTATTGGGTAGATGGTAAAGTAAGTAAAGTATTGCGTAGATGGTAAAGTAAGTAAAATATTGGGTAGATGGTAAAGTAAGTAAAGTATTGGGTAGATGGTAAAGTAAGTAAATTATTGGGTGGATGGTAAAGTAAGTAAAGTATTGCGTAGATGGTAAAGTAAGTAAAGTATTGGGTGGATGGTAAAGTAAGTAAAGTATTGGGTAGATGGTAAAGTAAGTAAAGTATTGGGTAGATGGTAAAGTATTGGGTAGATGGTAAAGTAAGTAAGAGTAAAGGACCCTTGTCTTGAGACTAACATGTATATGGTGCCGGCCCGATAATTGTATTGATCAGTCGACACTTCAATGGTGATGTGGTCAATGGTGATGTGGTCAATGGTGATGTGGTCAATGGTGATGTGGTCAGTGGTGATGTGGTCAGTGGTGATGTGGTCACTGGTGATGATGTGGTAAATCGTGATGTGGCCAATCGTGATGTGGTCAATGGTGATGTGGTCAGTGGTGATGTGGTCAATGGTGATGTGGTCAGTGGTGATGTGGTCATTGGTGATGTGGTCAATGGTGATGTGGTCAATGGTGATGTGATCAATGGTGATGTGGTCAATGGTGATGTGGTGATCCACTGGTGATTTGGTCAATTTTGATGTGGTCAATGGTGATGTGGTCAATTGTGATGTGATCAATGGTGATGTGGTCAATAGTGATATGGTCAATGGTGATGTTGTCAATGTTGATGTGGTCAATGGTGATGTTTTCAATGGTGATGTGGTCAATGGTGATATAGTCAATGGTGATGTGGTCAGTGTTGATGTGGTGAATGGTGATGTGGTGAATGGTGATGTGGTCAATGGTAATGTGGTCAATGGTAATGTGGTCAATAGACATGTGGTCAATGTCAGACCCGACGTCTTTACATCTCAGGATATGTCCGGGTACTACTGAAACTGGGCCGACTTGGGTGTCCAGATCAGTGAAGAGCAAATCCTCGCTGTGACGAACATTCGAACACGCGACCGCTAGGTCGACAGACAAGCGTTAGGTGGTGTAATATCGTTAACATATCAACGTTGGTAGTTGTTTACTTTTATCTTCTCACAAATACAAGGTGTATTTTTAATGACTGTGCAGTGTTTGAAAATATTGCCCTTCCATGTTTTGTATTTACCTGTTGTTACATGAACTTTACAAAGGGTAAAAACAAAACTTGGACCGGCAATCATTAAGAATACACCATATGCTGAGTTTATCCACGGTGGTGCCTGCTGGCCGGTGGTCCCCATTGACGTGGTTATTTTAAAGTTAATCTGGGCTCCCAGGTCGACCCAGCCCAAGATGAATACCAGGACATGTAATGGGAAGAAGAGATGGGAGGTATGATGGGAGGTAGAGATGGGAGGTATGATATTGACCGTATCACCCATCCAATGTCTGTTGGTCTATAAATGTATGGGTCTAGCACCACGCGTCCAAATGCCGTAAGCCTGTGAAAGGGTCTTTTGCTTGACCTACTACCACATACCCACCACAACATAAGCTGTGTAATATGGGTAGAGATAGGGAGATAGGGTGAGAGAGAGAGAGAGTTAGAGAGAGAGAGAGAGTTAGAGAGAGAAAGAGAGAAAGAGAGAGAGTGTGTGTGATAGGGTGAGAGAGAGAGACAGAGAGAGAGAGAGTGAAAGAGATAGAGAGAGATAGAGTTAGAGAGAAAGACAGACAGAGAGAGAGTGAGAGAGATAGATAGTGAGAAAGAGAGAGAGAGAGTGAGAGAGACAGAGAGAGAGAGTGAGAGAGACTTAGTGAGAAAGAGAGAGAGTGTGTGAGAGAGAGAGACAGAGAGAGAGAGTGAGAGAGATAGAGAGAGAGAGTGAGAGAGATAGAGTGAGAAAGAGAGAGATAGAGAGAGAGACAGAGAGAGATTGAGAGAGACTGAGTGAGAAAGAGAGAGATAGAGTTAGAGAGAGACACAGAGAGAGTTAGAGAGAGACAGAGAGAGATAGAGTGAGAAAGAGAGAGAGAGTTAGAGAGAGGGACAGAGAGAGAGTGAGAGGGATAGACTAAGAAAGAGGGAGAGATAGAGTTAGAGAGAGACAGAGAGAGAGTGAGAGCGAGATAGAGTGAGAAAGAGAGAGATAGAGTTAGAGAGAGAGACAGAGAGTGAGAGAGATAAAGTGAGAAAGAGATAGATAGAGTGAGAAAGAGAGAGATAGAGTTAGAGAGAGAGATAGAGAGAGAGTGAGAGAGAGATTGAGTGAGAAAGAGAGAGAGTTAGAGAGAGAGTGAGAAAGAAAGTTAGAGAGAGGGAGAGAGAGAGAGGGGGGGGGGGAGATGCAATAACTCTCTGTTGACACATACTGGGACAACTTTTTCCAAATGTACCTTTATCAGTCCCCAGATTCTTACTTAGTTTGGGCTCTTTTTCTCGTTTTCATTTAATTTGCGCAGATTTATTTTCTTTGTAAATGTAATTTAAATATCTAGAATATCTGCTAATAACAAAAGCGTCACATAATTTAAATTTGCTATTAATGTGTATATAATGTATATAGCCCGAGCTTGCACACTTTTCTCCACCCTCTCTGTTTTGTTTGCACGAGGCGAATGAAGCTACAGGGCCAAGATAATCGTAGGAATGGAAAGTGACATTCGCCATAGAAATCGCTCACACCAATCTCTCAGAACATTTGTTCATCCTCTCGGAGATATTTGCTCATATTGTTAAAAGCTTGTGTCAAACGTTCACATCTTTAGACCCGAAAACATTCCATTTGTTCATAATCAAGTCTGCAAACTTTTCAGGTTTAGAATTCGATAATATTCGGTTACGCTTCACTTTTTTGATAAGAATGATTGAAAACTGAACTTGAGATACAAAATGTAAGCGATTTCTGGATAATTGCTTGAAGGCAACTTTCAGAGATACCTTTTTTTTTTACCCGACTGAGTGACTATCGTCTTATATTCTTCTTCTTTTGTTTGCCTGAAATATGTCTATAACTGAAATGTTGTCTCTTGTATGAATCTAACAGTCTTTTTTAGTTCACTCAGCGGGCCATAGAGTTTATCTTCCACTGTTGTCTCTCTAGGCCAGATGGTTCGCCTGGATATGTTGTAGTTTGGGCAGTCCTGGAGTATGTGCTCTGCTCTTATATCAATATCAATTGGGAAACACCATGGGGACACAGTTTATAAAAAAAAATATTTATTGTTTGGCGCTCAAATAACTAGGGTAACTATAGTTTTCAATTTGTATGTATGATGCAGGTCTTTGTTTATCTCTATCGAACGCTGGATTAATGTTCTCAGCAAGTACACAGCATTTACTGTACTTGCCTTCTACGAACCCACATTGTTCTTCCCCTATTTAAGGTTGTATTTTCTTCCTTACTCTTTGCATTATTATTCTTAGCAAAATCTTCGTGATGTGGCTCATTATGCTAATTGGTCGATGTTGATCACATTTCAAGGTTCCTGATTTATTTGGGATTGCTATAAATATAGATTTACATAATTCTGTGTGGATAACTCAGTATAACGTTATCATATATTGTGTTCAGCAGTCTAATGACTTGGTATATTCCATATTCTTCAAAGGAATTGATCTGAATTGATTTCTGTTGTGATTTTGTCTGGACCCGGGGTCTTGCCAGTTTTCAGATGGTTAATAGCATTCTGAACCTCCATTTTCAGACCTGATGGTCCTTTATTATTATTCAGACTATCATACTGGACTTCTCTTGTATCATTATACAGGTCTTTCACATAATCTGACCATATATTTAAAATCTGACCTTTTTCTATTACGACTCTGCCTTCTATGATTTTTAGGCAACTCGTTGATGTGTGTGTTCTTTTCTTAGTGATGTCATTAATTCTTATGTGCATTAATTTGGTACTCCACTTGTGTTGGTTTTCAAATTCCCTGCAAATTTCCCCACGCCATGCTTATTTTACCTCTTTGCACAATTTCATATTTTCCTGTGAATCTCTTCATATTTTTCATGGTTAGTTCTGTCATTTCTTCTTATATCCATTAGTTTTAAGATGTCTTCCGTCACCCATTTCTAACGTCCAATCATCTCCATTTTGGGGATAGTTACTCAACGTAATGTTGCATAGTAAATTTTAAAAAAGCCAATAAATGCTAGGGTTGATTACAACGTAATGTAATGTAAACTAACTTAATTTTTTTTTTCCAGTAAATGCTAGTGTAATTTTGCAATGTAATGTAAAGCAAAGTAAATTATTATCTTCTGATAAATGCTAGTGTTGATTGCAAAGTACTCTAACCTACGAGATTATTTTCGTTTCAATACTCTACTTTATATGTGTAACTGGCCCCATACCCTTGCCTTAATACATGTTGGGGTTACTGTGTGGGTGCCATATTCTCATATACCATACAGCTTTCGATATCCGATGACGTCAGATCACAGCCGCCTCCTTTTATTTCCCTAAGACCTTTCCTGGTAAATATTTTAAGGCTGGGTCCACCTGGGAGGCGGGTCAATTTTAAAAATCCGTCGCAGTGTGAGTTCGAACCCATGATCATCGGGCAGGCAGGCCAATGTTCTAGTCACTGCACCACCGCGGCTCACCCTCTGTCTTGACACATGCCGACGCATCTCAACTCCAAGACATAAAGTTGCTCGTACTCAACAACCAAATACTAAACAGCGCTCACCTTGATGAAACAGACGCAAACCAGCTGACGGCAATTTCAGGCATTTATTACATGCTCTCGCAGAACAACAAAGAACGCTATTCCATATTATAACCTGCCCCTGAAGACAGGGACGGGTGGTTATACAGTTATACAGACTCAGTTCCCGAATTCTGCCATTGCTTCCGGAAGGTCGCTCTTTTCCCAAGGATTTACCAGCCGCGTTTAACTCGTCTAAGGGTTATTCCTGTCCCGGTCCCATCACTGTATGAATGTGAGACAACAGACGATTTCCTCGCTCACTAAGAAGATTGCGACAAACCAGATCCTATCCTCTCCAACACGGAGCCCATAGAAAACACCGCTGTCCTGATGTCCTCTCCCGAAGCGTCTCCCGTTGCCGTGTTATGACGTCGTCCACATCGGCCTTAGTTTCTCATATGGTCATCTAGTTTTGTGACTTGTCTGGGAATATCCCTTTCTATTTGGTGGCGCGTGGCCGATGTTTGGCATAATGCCCCCTCCCCGATAAAAAAAAATGATATATCATTTTTTTCTCCTCTAAATATGTATATATGATATGTACAACTATGACCATCATTTTCCTTAACCCACAACCACATAGTTCTAGGATCTACCACGTTACCAACCCTCAAAAAAAAAATTTAAAAGCTACATAACGGGCACGCCCACCTGTCCAATCCCTCCGTTGGACGTCGTGTGGCTGATCATGGGCAATCAAACCAACTAATAAACATATTAGTCCCTACCTTGTCCTAATGACAAGTGTGTCCTAGCTCTAGGTATTACCATGAGTTTCGGACGAGGGTAATAATGAAGTTTTTCCCAGTAACCATGTTATTTGTAGTTGATCCTTGTTGTTGTTCTCGTACCATATAATCATTTCTTTTTCCAACTCATCTTTATGGGTAGGGTAGCCTTATCTGCTTTCCACCTTGAAAATTTCATCGATCCTTTTCTGATTGTATCTTATTCTTTGGCCCTTCTTGAAGTGATCCATATACCATAATATTAATTAATAATACACAACCTTCTTAATGCAAATAACAATCAATAATTAATATCGTCGAATTAACCAATCCCCAATGGTCATTATTTTCTAAGTATTATTTAAATCCAACCATAAAATAATGAACAACTTATTAATAAACTATCACCATATAGAATAAAGACAGTTAAGTTCACAACGAAATACTTGGTAATTTGATCACCGAATATACCATGTCCCAAGCATGCATCACGTGTAGTCTGATCATTTTCATCCTCACGCTGATTCTGTCGTGAATGTAAAATTAGTCACAAATGTACCTATTCGCCTCCATTCTATTTGTAATAATAATTTACCTATAAATTTGATTGTTATAACATTGACTCTCTAATAAGGCGCTATGTGCATATATCTTATCAACTTAATAACTTATGAAAGAACAGAACAATAAAATACAATCAATTAACCTATAACAAAGATCTGTCTTTCACCTATAATCGACTGAGAATGTCAGCAAGATTATTATCCTTTCCTGGGATGTGACAGATGTCAAATTCGTAATCTTGTAATAGTAAAGACCATCTATGTATTCTCGAGTTCTTCGGATGACCCGATTTAAAGATTTGTAAAGGTTTGTTATCCGACAGAACCAGAAATTTCCTACCTAGTAAGTATCTAGAGAACTTCTCAATACTTTCAATTAAAGCTAGAGCCTCTAGTTCAGTAACAGCATTGTTTCTCTGAGTTTCAGATAGCTTCTTACTGAAGTAAAGAATAGGATGTAGTTTCCCTTCATGTAATTAAAGTAATACAGCTGAAATAGCATGTAAACTAGCATCCGTTTGTAAAACAAAGTCTTTTGTAATATCAGGTAATTTCAAAATAGGATATGTACTAAATAGAGTTTTTATTTGTTGTAACAATTTCTCATGATGCTCTGTCCAAACTATCTTTATAGGTCTGTAATACAGATATAGACATGTGAAAAATCATACATTTCAAAGATTTACGACTTTCTAAGAAAATAACTCAGAATTATATTCTAATATTATGACTCAACAAGAATAAATCCTTAAACCAATTCATCATCATGAACTATTAAGTTCCTCCAATAACAATATAGTTACTAACAATTATCTGAAGAATAGAGAACTAAACTATTTTCACACACCTAAGTGTGGAGATATGAGATAGTGTGAACACTTTGAACAAATATAGATTTAGATCTAAGAAATTTGGAATTCTAAGTAATAAGACTGTAAATGTGTCTGTAATGTATTTTGTGTTAATATGAACCTAACACTTTCATCCCATTTTATTTTTCTTTTATTCTTCTCTTTTATTCTATTTCTTTCTCTCTTTCTTTCTTTCATACTTATGGTGTTTCCGTACTAAACGTATGTTTATATTTGTATTTTTCAACTTTGTTAAATTGAACACTGTCATAACTTTCATTCGTATATATAACGACAATACAGTATATTTGATTAATTTATAGCAGAAACAAGCCAAGCAAATAAAATATGCATTAATTAATGCATTGTAATTTTGTTTGTTATCATTGACTTGTGTGTAAATTTTCTTGAGTGATTGAATGACTGCATTTTTATTCGCAATATCATCAATATATGCCTTTGTTTGTGAGACTGTGTTTGTGACTATGGATGTAACCTGAGATAAGGTCAATTTAAGCCAACTCAACATGTTTGTCATAAATATGGTTACAACATCCCATTTCATCTGTTGTTTGTAACTATTGTGTTTAACTTTTGTTCTATTTTTGTGTGCCACACTGTTGTTATTACCAGTCAGTTGAACTTTTAATGAATGTGTAATTCCTTCTTCTTGTGATACGTAGGTTTGTGTTGTTGTGAGTATCACATCAGGTTTGCGTTCTATAGTTTGAGCGTAATCTTTGACATCAGCGATGTTACCAATTATCAACCCAGCACATGGGTTTTGTAGTACTGCTGCGCACACTCGACCTTTATAGTATGGGCATTTTATGCTGACCCATGCAGTTTTGTACATTTCTATTGTACCCCCAAATGTCCTGCACTCAATACTTTTACCTGTATAATCACTTTCTCTTATGAGTTTGTGATTAACACCTGTAATATCGGACCCTGTGTCTCTAAAACAGGTTGTTGGTAAACCATTCACCAACGCGTGGTGTATCGTCAGAGTACCTTGACGAGTGTATGCTGCATTTGCTTCGTGAATATGTCTCTTATTGGCTGATGTAAGGTCATCATTACTATTATGACCTTCTTTACCTGTTTCGTTATTGTATGACTCTATAATGGCTGCGTGTGTGTCCTCTAGATCATCTGAACCGCTACTACAACTAGACAACACATATGCGATACTCGCTTCCTTCCAGGACTTTCTCATTGGAAAGACCTGCTTGTGTGTCCATATGCCCTACATGAGAAACATTTAATGCTTCTTTTAAACGAGTCATACTTACTTCTCTTCTTATCAATAATGTCCTTCAGATATGCGGTATAACCTGGATGTTTATCACACATCTCTAAATTTCCATGCGATAATCTACAATACTGACATCTGTTGAATTGGCCTTTCTTTGGTCTATCACCTTCTCTATTGTACGGACTATTTCTATTAGTACTACTACCAAACTTTCTAAACTTACTGTTTCCTCTTTGAAATTTTGCACTTGCTCCTATCACTAATTCAGGCTGTGTACAGTTAGCAAAAATATCCCTATGTGCATTGAAATAAGATTCACCCTTATTCTCCATTTCACTTAAACTTTTACATTTGTTTTCCATAAGAAATACTGACATAGGTTCTGGTATCGCAGATAACATTCTATCTCTGATAATTAAGTCTCTCACTTTCTCATAACTATCATTAATATCTGCAGCCTTACACCACTTATCAAAACTAGAAGACATTTCCGAAGCGAAATCCAGGAATGTTTGATTCGATTTCGGTGTAAGTGTTTTAAACTTTGTACGTAATCCAGATTCGTCTAATGAAAAATGTGACAGCACACGATCGCGCATATATTTGTAATTTGTACGTAAATCCTCAGGAATCAACTCAATCACTTTCAACGGCTCCAATGCCAGATGACGGTGAAATAAAATTGGTATGTCCTTCTCTGGTACCCTGTAATGCTTTACGAGTACTTCGAAATTAGTTATCCAAGAACTAACCGAATCCCCTTGTTGGAAATTTCTAAATAAACCTTGGTACTTTTTCACAGGATCATTCTGTTTAGCAAGTAATTTCTCCCGTTCGATTTCAGCTTCATGTTCCATCTCCAGAGTCTTGACCTTTAAGTTACCTTCGAGTTCTTTGTCCTTCCAGAGTGTCTCTGTAGCCAGTCTTTCCTTATCAAACGCCAATTGTTTTTCTTTTATTTGCATCTCCATAATTAACTCTTTTTCCCTAGCCACCATTCGTTCACGTTCCAAAGCCATCTCCTTTTCCTTTAATTCTCTCTCCTCCTTCTCGCGTGTATGTTGAAGTTGTCTTTCTTCCTTTTCACGCGTAGCTTGTAGTTGTCTTTCCTCTTTTTCAAGTTGTCTAGCTTCCTTCTGTGCTGTAAGCTGGAGTTGTCTAGTTTCCTTCTCTGCTGTAAGCTGGAGTTGTCTAGTTTCTTTGTCACGTTTTTGTTGTTCATTGAGCTCATGCTTTGCCCAATCTCTAAGGTCAGAACCAGTTAACCCAGTCCTTTCACCTAATTCAATGAAATGTTGTAGTGTAGACATCTTGTTCTATTGTCTTACCTGTAAAATGAACTATCTAGCTGAAATAAATATGGAAGTATGCAAGAGAAGAAAAGAATCGACAAAATTGTAATATTGTCTCAGATCACTATCACTCAGATAGTAAGGTAAATGTTGTTTACACAATTGAGTAAATGTAACTCAATTAAATTTGTAGTGTCAATTCGAACACCACAAAAAAAATCAATCAGATATCTCTATAATGATCGAAATAAATATAACTAGAGAAATAAATATGAATAAATATATCCAATACACAATATATATGCAACGCAAGACAACTAACAATCATAAAAGACGAATGACGAGTGACGCGAATACATGTTCACAAACAATAAAAAAAAAAAAACATTTTATCCACTTTTTTTTTTTTTTTACAGGTAACGCACATACTAAACTACTACAGTTATGACAAGACAATAGTATTGTGGTGATGCCCACAAGATCAAAACACAAATGTAATTCGTAATGACCTGGCGACACACAAATCAACACACAAATCACTTCATGAACCAATCAAGTTCATCCAAGCCCTTCCAACCGCCCACACAAAAAAATATTGATAAATAGTGCCTTATTAAGATTCAACATCATACTAATCAACAACACAAGTTACTGGCCTTTTTCCGCCTCTCCTGAACGTAGATAACATTCATCGCTCGAAAATTGATATAGAATAATTGTGTGTCGATCAGATCAGTGTCAGTTCGATAAAGAATGATCCGTCATCAGCACTCAAGTATTGGTGTGCTGGTTTAAATATACAAGAGGAACTGTGTACGATAGTGACCAACCCATAACACGTAGTTGGTTGTGGTGTACCGACGAAGTTTGAGTTTTACTGCAGCCTTATTGTAATCACTTTAGGCTGCTGTAGGTATCGGAAAGAATGATGCCTACAGTGGAATCAGTAGATCTGCTTGCATCCAGTTCTGGTACATAAAGTCCAATGCGTGAGCAAGTTGACTGTGTCTGGTGTCACGATGAAAAATGGTAGTTGTCAATCCGTGTGATATTGTACGTCTGTCCTGGCGTCAGAGTCTTGAGGAACATGTAACGTCTCGATACGTTTCAGGTGCAGTGTCGTGTCCAGTAGTATCTTGATGTGTATAATGTCCTTTAATGTCCCGATATAATAACTATAACTGTCCCAATGTGAATCGTTATCGATTAAATACCTTGAACAATTGGGTACTATGTGACATTAAAGTCTATCTGTATGCTTCGACTTCAAATCAAGTGAGTGTACACGTGTTAGATTTCCTGCATGCTGAGGTGTAATGATAACGTGTCTCTATGTATTCTGTCAGATATCCCGTTGTAACTCGTAAATATATATTGAAGTTTCCCGTGAAGAGTAAAGTTCAAAGTAATGAAGTGGTACTGTGTAAAGTTTGTAACGTTCAATGTTCGTATGTGACAGTAGTGAAGTTTCAGTGACGATCGTTGTTGAACATTACTTGCATCATGGCGTACTGTGTCAACTTAATTTTCATAATGTTGTATATCATCCTTCAGCATCCCCCGTCCTCAAGTGTCAATGTTTAAAGAAATGTAGAACAAATAATGTCAGTAGCAACTGTACTTTGCGCCTATAATGCATTTTTGATAGAGTGTCGGCAGTAAATATGTTCATGTTCGGTATCATTGTCTTCGTTGACTGTTGAGCATCAACTGTGTTCAAGTGTCCAGTGTGTCGTGTCAACTGTGTATATCATTTCCGCAGACAACATAGTGTGCGTATAATATTCAAGCGTTTGTAGGCATTAGTGTTTCCAACATCGTTTCTTCGTTAATGTCGTGTCGTGTTCTTCAGTATGTTTCTAATGGTGCGTGTATAATGTGTGCAGTTCTTTCCGTGACGCGCAAATGTTGTTGTAATCTTGTGTGTGTCCAATAACCAGATACATTAATGTATAATCTAATGTTCTTCTTACCTTATACAGGTATTCTCAGAATAGTACATCATAAATTACTTTCACTGATTTCTGAAACGTTCCACTGTTTTTGTCGACATTTTGAAAACCGGATCTTCCTGCGCTTTTCGTTCCGTGTTGTGTGGTGCGTTATTTTGAGCTAAGGTGTGCACTCATGAAGGACTAGTTTAATTACAATGACTTAGTCAGTTTACCTGCAAATTTCTTATCGTCAAACAATAAGTATGTTGATATAATTTATGATCTTCCGGCAACTGCCATGTTGGCGCGTAAAAAGCGATCTTGGTGCTGCATCGTGTTTCAGGAATTGATCCTGGTGTGCATTCTTTGTTTACTTAGCGATATGGCGGGAACCTTCGTTGTTTACATCCACACAATGCTTTCTGGATCAGAGACCCCACATTGTCTTGACACATGCCGACGCATCTCAACTCCAAGACATAAAGTTGCTCGTACTCAACAACCAAATACTAAACAGCGCTCACCTTGATGAAACAGACGCAAACCAGCCGACGGCAATTTCAGGCATTTATTACATGCTCTCGCAGAACAACAAAGAACGCTATTCCATATTATAACCTGCCCCTGAAGACGGGGACGGGTGGTTATACAGTTATACAGACTCAGTTCCCGAATTCTGCCATTGCTTCCGGAAGGTCGCTCTTTTCCCAAGGATTTACCAGCCGCGTTTAACTCGTCTAAGGGTTATTCCAGTCCCGGTCCCATCACTATATGAATGTGAGACAACAGACGATTTCCTCGCTCACTAAGAAGATTGCGACAAACCAGATCCTATCCTCTCCAACACGGAGCCCATAGAAAACACCGCTGTCCTGATGTCCTCTCCCGAAGCGTCAACCGTTGCCGTGTTATGACGTCGTCCACATCGGCCTTAGTTTCTCATATGGTCATCTAGTTTTGTGACTTGTCTGGGAATATCCCTTTCTATTTGGTGGCGCGTGGCCGCTGTGTGGCACCCTCCACTGCACTAACAACTACCAACCCTTGATCTGTAGGCCATAAATCCTATCTTTGACGAGTTTTTAAAAAGTTAGTTACATGCCCTTTTAACGGGATGTCGCAATCAACCCAGCATTTATTAAGCTGCTTCTGGTTTTCTAGACAATGTTACGACCATTTGTTTGTCATCGATTTCTGAACGACCGATGCTCACTGCCATGGAATTGAAGGCGTTCGCGCAACTGCTGAGAATGTTGTGAAGATGCTGCCGTTTGCCGTGTTGATGACTGAAGGACACACACGAACTTTGGAAGTAACGACAGGACGCCGGCTGTTTCAGGAAAATGACGTTTCTCTTCTTATTATTCATATTGCTGCACAAGGTCACACAAACATACTATCACTAAACTAATTCACATTAATACTACAACTATCACAACTAACATCTCGGCGGCAATATATAGTTTGCCATTGCCGAACTCATAATTCAGAGCCATGCGTCTGGTACCATGACCTCCGCTCGAGTCTAACTGATCTACGGTGACATTTTTCGCTAGCACCAAAACGTCTTGCACACTTTTCATGCTTTTGTAACCAATGCTGTGCAAAGTGTGTCTTACAATCCTCTCGCTTTTCACGTCTTGTCACAGGACTGTGCAAGACACTAAGCCACCTGTACTTAATAACTCACTTGACTCAGGTCCATGGCACTCACACCATTGCGATAATCAACGCAAAGCGGTCTGTTTTCAAATCACCGGCCTGTGCATTCGAACCTGGTATGCCGGGATTGTGTTCATCTGGCTGGGACAATTTTTAACTCTTTTGGAAACTGGTGACGTGATTGATAGGGACAATTCGTTTCTTTTGTTGTTTAACACGCTAAACACTCGCTTGTTAAAGATCGCAGAAGCCATCACGATTATTCTGCATAGGCCGGTTTTGTGCAAAAAGAAAGTAATGTTAATTTAAAATTACCGTGGTAGACAATTGAAATTACTGTGCAAATATGTGTATATTTCAGCTTGAATGATTTATCTAATTACTTTATTATATGTTGTATGATTTCTGAAGTATGTATCTGACGAGATACAGCGAAATATGCGAGGCAATAAATCGTGCAATCTATTGTTTGTATCTTCGTTATTCAAATTCACTTAGGGGAAAGCCCCGGAAGCTTGCTTGCTTTTTACTCAACATGATCAAATAATTGATCATATTAATATTAACGGTCACATGCTCGGAGAAAACTACACTATTGCTGTAACCGAGAACTCCCCCGACTGTTCAGCAAGACTCGGGAAACAAATCTAAAACCGACTGTTACTCCCAGTGAGTTCCCAGCAGAATTTAGGCATAGATAATATCAATCTGTAATTCCCTCTCGCTGAAATCAGACATAGATGACATCAGCGGAAGGCATATTAGCAAATGCACGAATTATAAATATGTCTATTTTTAAAGGAACTGTTATCGAAAAAGATGTGTTCCGGTAGAGTAAAAATTACAGTGGAAAAGTAATCAGACGTGAAAATCAAGAGAATGTTTTCTTGTGTTAGAATATCTTGTGTCAGGAGAGGATTCTGAGCATGTGATAATGAGACCGGTGGTTGTGGTCCTTGCGATTTAAGGGCGTCACTAAAAGTGACGAAATACACTAGGCTAGCCTGGATGGTTAGTTAGTTTGTTGGTTGGCTGGTTGTTGAATCATCTGGAAGACTGAGATTTAATTTTGAATTCTGATGCGTTAATGTTCAGGTTGTTTGAACCTGGAAAAGGGCTTGTTTTTTTCTTCATGCCAATTCAATAATCATTGATAGTAGAATTCACTAACTGTTTGGAGGTCTGCATGGCGGAATGGATAAGTTGGACTAAAATGTTGACTTCTCGTCTTTGATCTGGGGACGTAAATTACAAGTTCCTCAGAAGTTGGAGTGGGTTCGTATATGGCGAGGGACATTGGTAACAGGGAAAGCTAAGCCACACGCAAAATAGCAGTCTGGTTTACTGTAACTATTAATTCCTATAAAGCTGGCGTCCGTGACTTAATGGTGAGTGACGCGGCGTTTGAAATCATCCACGGGCGATGTGGAACAGATAGCTTTGTGTGGATTTCCATGGTATGAGAGTCGGTCGTTCAAAAAGCCATAACAAACTATTGATCGTAAAATTGCCTAGTAAACTGTCTATGCTAGGATTGTATGGGAGTCTTTCATATATAATTAACTGTCTTTATTAGGACAAAGTGTTGGAATCTACTGACTGGTTCAGCAGAGATTGGTTCTACGGCAAGTAATCTGGAAACCTCTATGACCCGGTGTCAGGTTAATTTGCCGGTCTCCCTGGCGAAGAGTTTAACGACTTTCTCCGTAATCCCGTATCTCCACGTGGGGAACACAGCTGCGCGAGATTCAGTAGCGGATCGTGTCGCGTTGCTTACTTACGGGGGTATGTGAGCCGGTCGCTCAGAAAGCAATGGCAAACTACTGACCGTAATCTTGCCAAGAGCATCAACAGCAGCTGAAAAATGCTGTTGTTGACTGCAACGTCCTGTAAGGGATACGGAACTTAAAAAAAAACAGGTTAATTTCTAAATCTTGTCTAACTGCCTGGAGCGTGACAACAGACTGAGTTGTTTGTGACTTTTAGCAAATTGATAATGGAATCTACGCTCTTCTATAACTGTTAAGGGAGTAGCGATAATGGAATCGCTAGCACGCTTGCCTCTAGGTCCGGCAGTAATATGTTAGAATCCGAATAAACATGGATTAAAACAAATTGACCTCGGCTCTAAGGTTGTTGTTGTTTTTTTTTTTTTCCGCGTTTCCATCCTGTTTCAGGATATTGCGGTCAACACCAGCATCTTTCAGCTGTATGTTGATTCCTAGGCTAGATTACGCTCATCAGCACGCCACGACTTTCTGAGCGACCTGCTGCATACTCTCATAAGTCACTAGCGTGACTCGAACCACTTCTAATTCTCGTGCGCTCACGTTGAATACGAGAGTATTCGGGATTAACGGAGAAAAGCTGCTAACCCCTCGGCCAGGCAGCCGGCATGCTCTAAGGTTGACGTAGGATAAAATTGGTACTACGAAATAGTATGGGAAGTAAATGCACCAAGCGTGATGTTGACCACATCACACACCCAGTGTCATTTGGTCTACAATATATGGTTGATAACGCCATAGTACTCACAGCTATAACAAAGGATGCCTTTTGCAAGATAGAAAATATACTCAATAATAACATTAGGTCAACTACAGTGAGGGAACAAAATGCGAAGTGAAGAAAGATGAAGGAGAAGACAGACAGACAGACAGACAGACAGACAGACAGACAGACAGACAGACAGACAGACAGACGGACGGACGGACGGACGGACGGACGGACGGACGGACGGAAGAAGAAGAAGAAGAAGAAGGAGAAGAAGAAGAAGAAGAAGAAGAAGAAGAAGAAGAAGAAGAAGAAGAAGAAGAAGAAGTCAATTTTATTCTTCCAATGAGAAATTGAAATGCACCAATACCAGCATTTCCTGAACACTACTAGGCCAACACCCCGAGTTTGCTTCAGACTGCATTTTGAGACAACTGCAATCATAAGGGAAATTCTTTCTATGAGCATAAATCTTATATATAAAAGGCGATCTCCGTCTGTCTGGCTGTATGTATGTATGTATGTATGTCCGTATGTCCTTTATACGTTCGCGAACGGCCCATCCGATTGAGATGAAATTTTCTACACGCCTTCCTTTCATTCCAGAACTGCCAACTGTCATAGTTTTTTTTTCTTCTTCCTCCTCCTCCCTCCTCCCCCTCCAAAATACGTACGTAAATATATGATGATGATGATGAAAGAATCCCCGAACCAAAACGCTAGGGAAAGGGAAGAAAATGACGTGACTACACAGAATCGTCACACGGCAATCATCATCATCAAGTGCCGTGCCGGCTGGCGTAGGCGTTCATGGCTCTCCGTAGATCTCAGTCTTTGGTTGTTTGGATTAACTCTGCTGCTGATATTCCTCCATGCCACGGCAATATCAATAACAATTCATCTTTTTATGTGTAAGGAAGTTATCTACAGTCGTGTAGAAGGGAAGAACTAGGCGAGTATGAATTCGGAATGGCGAACTCTCTCCTCCTCTCTTCTCCTCCCTCCTCCTCCCTCTATCTCCTCCCTCCACTCTCCTCCTCTTCCTCCTCCCTCTCAATCCCTCTCCCTCCTTGCTCCTCCTTCTCCCTCTTCCTTCTCCCTTCCTCCTCCATCCTCCTCCATCCTCCTCCCTCCGCCTCCCTCCGCCTCCTCCCTCATCTTCCCTCCTCCTCCCTCTCCCTCCTCATCCCTCCTCCTTCTCCTGCCTCCCTCCTCCTCCTCCTGCCTCCTTCTCCCCTCATCATCCTCCCTCCTCCTTCTCCCTTCTTCTCCCTCTTCCCTCTTCCTCCTCCTCCTACCTCCTCCTCCCTCTACCTCCTCCTTCTCCCTCCACTCTCCTCCTCCCTCCCTTTCTCCTCCTCTCTCTCCTCCTCCCTTTCCTTCCTCCTCCTCCCTCTATCTCCTCCTCCCCCTACCTCTTTCCTCCTCCCCTCCTCATTCTCCCTCCTTCCTCTCCCTCCTTCCTCCTCCTCCTTCCTTCTTCTCCCTCTGCCTCCTCCCTCCTCCTCCTCTCCCTCCTCCTCCTTCCCCTCCTCCCTCCTCTCCTTCTTCTCCTCCTCTCCCCTCATCCTCCTACCCTCTTCCTCTTCCCCTCCTCCTCTCCCTCCTCCATCCTCCTCCTCCCTCTCCTCCTCCTCCTCTTGCTCCTTCTTCCTCCTCATTCCTTCTCCTCCCTCTTCCTCCTCCTCCTACCTCCTCCCTCCTCCTCCTCTCTCCTCCTCCCTCCTCCCTTTTCCTCCCTCCTCCTCTTCCCTCTACCTCCTCCCTCCTCCTCTCCACTCTTCCTCCTACCCTCTTTCTCTTCCCCTCCCACTCCTCCCTATCCCTCCTCCTCCCTCCTCCTCCCTCCTCCTCCTTCTTCCTCCCTCCTCCTCCTCCTCCCTCCTCCTCCTCCCCCTCCTCATTCCTCTCCTCCTCCTTTTTCTCCTCCTCCTCACTCCTCCTCCCTCCTCCTCCCTCTACCTCCTCCCTCCTCCTCCCTTCACATTCCTCCTCCTCCCTCCTCCTCCTCATCCCTCCTCCTCCTTCTTCCTCCTCCCTCCTCCTCCCTCCTCCCGCTCCTCCTTCCTCCTCCTCCCTCTCCTCCTCCTCACTCCTCCTCCTCCCTCCTCCTCCTCCCTCTACCTCCTCCCTCCTCCTCCCTTCACATTCCTCCTCCTCCCTCCTCCTCATCCCTCCTCCTCCTTCCTCCTCCTCTCTCCTCCTCCTTTTCCTCCCTCCTCCTCCTCCCTCTACCTCCTCCCTCCTCCTCTCCACTCTTCCTCCTACCCTCTTCCCTCCCCCTCCTCCCCTCCCCCTCCCCCCTCCTCCCTATCCCTCCTCCTCCCTTCACATTCCTCCTCCTCCCTCTTCCTCCTCCTCCTCATCCCTCCTTCTCCCTCCTCCTCCTTCTTCCTCCCTCCTCCTCCCACCTCCTCCTCCCTCTCCTCCTCCTCCCTCTACCTCCTCCCTCCTCCTCCTCCTCCCTTCACATTCCTCCTCCTCTTCCCTCCTCCTCCTCCCCCTCCTTCTCCTCCCTCCTCCTTCTCCCTCCTCCTCCTCCCTCTTCCTCCTCCCTCTTCCTCCTCCCTCTTCCTTCTCCCTCCGCCTCCTCCCTCCTCCTACTCCCTCCTCCTCTCCCTCCTCCTCCCTCTCCCTCCTCCTCCCTCTCCTCCTCCTGCTCCCCTTCTCCTCCTGCGTTTCTCCTCCTCCCTCCTTCTCCTCCTCCTCCCTCTTCCTCCTCCCTCCTCCTCGCCTCCTCCTCCACCCTACTCCTCCCTCCTCCTCCTAATCCCTCCTCCCTCCCTCCTATTCCTCCCTACTCCTCCTGTCTCCTCCCTCCTCCTCCCTCCTCTTCCCTCCTCCACCTCCCTCTTCCTCCTCCCTCCTCCATTTACCCAAGACAGACAGACAGTCAGACAGATAGTCGGGAACGGGATCTTATATGACTACTTATATAATTTAAATGAGATGCTCTCCACCATGGGCTGGGCCGGGTCAGACAGACAGACAGATAGATAGATAGATAGATAGATAGACAGACAGACAGACAGACAGACAGACAGACAGACAGACAGACAGACAGACAGACAGACAGACAGACAGACAGACAGTCGGGAACGGGAACTTATATGACTACTTATATGAATTAAATTAGATGCTCCCCACCAGGAGTTGGGTGATGCCGGCCGGGTCAGACAGACAGACAGATAGATAGACAGACAGACAGACAGACAGACAGACAGACAGACAGACAGACAGACAGACAGACGGAACGGGAACTTATATTTATGTATGTATGTATGTATGTATGCTATGTATGTATGTATGTATGTATGTATGTATGTATGTCCTTTATTGTTCGCGAACGGCCAATCCGATTGAGATGAAATTTTCTACACGCCTTCCTTTCATTCCAGCGCTGCCAACTGTGATATTTTGTTAGTGTGAAATAGCCTGCTTACTCAGTATTATTTCATTTTTCATTTTTCATTAAAATTTCATATATCTCAGGGGACCTAACTCTGTAAAAGTTATTTCAAGGGGCATAACTTTTCTGTATAACTTATAGTCATATTGTGGCATCGTTTTCAAAGATTTATAAACTCTTTGTCCATAGTTATGTACCGGCATATGAGTTATAATAAATAATGATACAATCTGTAAGGCATTTTCAAAGTTTTCATAAAAATAATGCACAATGCATAACATTGCAACTCATCTTTTTTTGCTTAAGAAGTTACTGTAGTCATGCAGGTGATTAGAAAGAGTTTTCATTAAAAATAATGGATGGTGTGTGGAAGGACATTCTGTTAAGTTACTTTTTTTGTTGTATGAATTTAATGAGAACTTATATGACTACTTATATGAATTAAATGAGATGCTCCCCACCAGGGACTGGGCGAAGCCGGACAGGGTCAGGCAGACAGATAGACAGACAGATAGACAGTCGGGAACAGGAACTTATATGACTACTTATATAAATTAAATGAGATGCTTCACACCAGGAGCTGGGCGATGCCGGGCCGGGTCAGACAGACAGACAGACAGACAGACAGACAGACAGACAGACAGATAGTCGGTAACGGGAACGGGAACTTATATGACTACTTATATGAATTAAATGAGATGCTCCCCACCAGGGTCTGGGCGAAGCCGGGCAGGGTAAGGCAGACAGATAGACAGACAGATAGACAGACAGATAGACAGTCGGGAACGGGAACTTATATGACTACTTATATGAATTAAATGAGATGCTCCACACCAGGAGCTGGGTAATGCCGGGCCGGGTCAGACAGACAGACAGACAGACAGACAGACAGACAGACAGACAGACAGACAGACAGACAGACAGACAGACAGACAGACAGACAGACAGTCGGTAACGGGAACGAGAACTTATATGACTACTTATATGAATTAAATGAGATGCTCCCCACCAGGGTCTGGGCGAAGCCGGGCAGGGTCAGCTAGTCTTATATATAAAAGGCGATCTCCGTCTGTCTGTCAGTATGTCCATATGTCCTTTATGCGCTCGCGAACGGCCCATCCGATTGAGATGAAATTTTCTACACGCCTTCCTTTCATTCCAGCGCAGCCCACTGTCATATTTGTTTAGTGTGAAATCGGCTGCTTACCCAATATTATTTAATTTTTCATTTTTCATTATAATTTCATATATCTCAGGGGACCTAACTCTGTAAATGTTATTTCAAGAGGAATAACTTTTCTGTATACCTTATAGTCATATTTTGGCATCGTTTTCAAAGATTTATAAACTCTGTGTCTATAGTTATGTACCGGCATATGAGTTATAATAAATAATGATACAATCTTTAAGGCATTTTCAAAGTTTTCATAAAAATAATGCACAATGCATAACATTGTAACTCATCTTTTTATGCTTAAGAAGTTACTGTAGTCATGCAGGTGATTAGAAAGAGGTTTCATTAAAAATAATGGATGGTGTGTGGAAGGACATTCTTTTAAGTTACTTTTTTTGTTGTATAAATTTAATGAGACGCTACCCGCCAGGAGCTGGGCCAAGCCACGCCGGGTCAGATAGATAGACAGACCCACCTTTTCGCTGCAGTTGTCTACTCCTCCTTTTCCTTCTTCTGCTGATGCTGCTGCCGCCGCTCCATTTACCCAAGTTAATTGTTGGGGAAGATGTAAAGATCTTTCAAGTGCTCTTTCTAATGCTTTTTGTAAGTTGGTCTTCGTTTATCTAAGGTTGTTCTAACTGCAACCAATAAATGATTAGACAGACAGGCAGACAGACAGAGAGGGAGGGACGGACAGACAGACGGACAGACAGACAGACAGACAGACAGACAGACAGACAGTCGGGAACGGGAACTTATATGACTACTTATATGAATTAAATGAGATGCTCGCCATCAGGGGCTGGGCGAAGCCGGGCCGGATCAGACAGACAGACAGACAGACAGACAGACATATAGACAGACAGACAGACAGATAGATAGTCGGGAACGGGAACGGGAGCTTATATGACTACTTATATGAATTAAATGAGATGCTCCACACAAGGAGTTGGGCGATGCCGGGCCGGGTCAGACAGACAGACAGACAGACAGACAGACAGACAGACAGACAGTCGGTAACGGGAACGAGAACTTATATGACTACTTATATGAATTAAATGAGATGCTCCCCACCAGGGACTGGGCGAAGCCGGGCCGGGTCAGCTAGTATATAATAAATAAGAGGAGCCTATGTGCCGTCTCTTCCGCTTTGCCTCATATAATCTTACAAATAATGTATGCAACCGTCCTGATTTCAGAATATCCTGGACAACGTGAAACCTTTCGACACAAGGGACTTAATTTGCACGGTTCTCTCTGTTAGTTAGTCGAGGTTCCAGCTTCACGGCAACGGGTCGTCCCCATTATGCTCCGTTCCTGTGCCAGTGAAAATCACACAAAATGCTCCCCGCTGTCCAATGTGAAAATTGGAACAGACAGGAGGCTCGGCAATCCAATAGCCCGCACAAGTACACTATGCATAATGCCGCCGCCAGAATGTCAACACAAAAGTCCTCCACGAAAACCACAGTTTATTGTCGATTGAATCGGCAGTCACCAGAAGACCTCATTGACCCGGGTTTTCTCACATGGCTCTGTCTTTATCTGCAAGTAGACCCGCCGAAGGCGTCGCATTAAGCACGAACTCCGTAGCTCAAGCGCCGACTCCCTGGAGTCTCCTGAAAAATGCACTCGTGAACCGAAAAGGCAAATCAGTCAATTCAGTAACAGCCGGTAGCCATTGTTCCGAACATGCAGGTCACTGTACAAACAAAAGCGGACATGTAGAAGCATTCCACTGAATATCACAGCTCACAGAGTCGCGCCGCACACTCACTCAGTAGCAGGGTGACGGAACCATATACTACCAGTCCAACATGAGGAAAATGCGAAATGCAAACCTCAGCCACAAAGATAAATACTCCAGAGGCCGTAGAGGTTCAATGCCTAACCGCCATGCTGGGGACCGGAAGCTCGCTTCTCTCTTTGCTTGCTTATTGCTTTTGATGATTGAGATCAGCTGTCTATTTGCGTTTCTTCGTTGGCTTGTGGTTACTTCAGGTTTCATGTCTAGAGATCAGCAGTGCAATCAGAGAAAAGTATACACAGTTTGCATTCAATATTTGTAATCTAATAAATGATTTTCTGTTATAGGAAAGTCGTCCTTCTCTTCTTCCTTCTTCTTCCTTCTCTCCACCCCCCCCCCTCACTTCTTCTTCCACCTACTTCTACTTCCTTCTTCTTCTTCTTCCTTCCTTTCTTTCTTCCTTCCTTCTTCTTCTCTTTCCTTCAGCCCTTCCTTCATTCGTTCCTTCTTTTTAATTCTTATTCTACCTTCCTCTTCTCCCTTATTATTAATTCTTCTTCTTGTTCCTTTTTAATTTTCTTCTTTCTTTTTCTTCCTTCCTCTTCTTCTTCCTTCCTCTTCGTCCTTTTCATTTTCCTTTTTTTTTTCTTCTTTTTCTTATATCTTTATCTTCCCTTTTCGTCTTTCTTCTACTTCTTCTGTTAATTGCATCATCATCATCATCATAATCATCATAATCATCATCATCATCATCATCATCATCATCATCATCTTCTTCTTCTTCTTCTTCTTCTTCTTCTTCTTCTTCTTCGTCTTCTTCTTCTTCTTCTTTGTCCCCCTCCCCCTCTTCTTCTATTTTCTTCGTTCACCCTCATATGTCATTATGAATAAATGCAATGAAAGCAGCAGTCAACTTAAGCGTGTCCATGTCTCCATAAAGTGTGTCCTCCAATGTAGCGGGTGTAGACTAACATACTTTGCGCTATTCTGCAAATGCTGAAGGGTAGGAAACGATGGAGGCGTGGTCAAGGAAATTAGAACATTTACAAACAAATTCGGTCCGTCATTACCAGTAATAAACATTATGATAGCAATAATTTAACAACAACTAAAACAAAAGAAATAATAAAGATATACTAGAAAGTTGGAAGAAATAGTATGGAGAAACGTTCGAAGAAATCACCAGGGCCTAAATAAAATATACATCAATGTGAAAAGAAAGAGCGAGAACCCTTATCAGAGGAAGTATGATCAGCAATACTCTATATCAGGGGTCACCAAACTTTTTTCACGGTAACAGACAAAATGACGAGCGCGGGCCGGATACTCATTCTATACAATACTTGCGCCGGTATCCGTTGCGAAAGTTTTACGGACGCTGTTCATAATCCCGTATACACAGCAGGGGTAATCATCCAACACAGTACTAGTGATCTTCCATCACAGCATGGATAACCATCCAACACAGTAACCAACTGTAGAATGATACACAACACTAGCAATTATCAGACAACAAGATGGAACAAAGGTCAATCATTCAGTAGCATGTCCTTTGCAGAACCTCGCTCCCATAATAACCTTCCGGAAAACCTCTCGATCATAATCAAGATGTCCCGCATCCGATACACCAATCTGGAGATCATCCGCCACATCCTGCACCCACCTTCTCTTTGGCCTTCCTCTTCCTCTCTTTCCAGGCATATACCCCTCCATTATTGTTCTCTCGAAACTTTCGTGACGTTTCAAGTGACCACAATATTTCAATTTTCTTTGTTTTATCGTCTTTAATAGCCAACTGTCTTCAATATTCAGCTCTTGAAGTATGGATACATTTGTTCTTTTCTTTATCCAAGGAATTCTTAGAACTCGTCTATAACATTTATATTCAAAGGCGTTTATGCGCTGTTCAGCTTGTTTAGTAAGTGTCCAGGTCTCACTGGCGTATAGTGGGACAGATGCGTGATCTTAAAAATCTAATTTTTGTAATTCCATCTGTCCCACTAATTTCTCCGTAATCCCGTTTATCCACGCAGGGTCTCGCAGCGCGCCAGAATTGGAAGCGGTTCTACCCGCGTTGGTGACTTGTAGGATACTGAGCCGGCCGCTCAGAAAGCAATGGCAAACTACTGAACGTAAT